>CAJNDV010027524.1:26894-38477 GCA_905221635.1 Symbiodinium sp. CCMP2456 | reverse complement strand
GGGTTTAGTGGTTTAGCGGTTTAGGGTTCAGGGTTTGGGGGTCTAGGGTTTAGGCTTTAGGGGCTAGGGTTGAGGGTTCAGGGCTGTACGATCTCCGGGGATGGAGGATTTAGGGTTTAGGGTTTAGGGTTTAGGGTTTAGGGTTTGGGGTTCTTCGGGTGTGGTCTTCAGTGGCGGTGGCTCGGGCCCTTTGGGCTGCCTGGGCTCACACCTCGGGCCCCGGTAATCCCCGTGATGCTAAACATCCCAGGCCGAATTCGACCCTAGTGTTGGAGTGGGGGAACATGTGAGGGTTTATAGGGCTTAAGGCTGCCCTAAAGGTTTTAATGGCTGCATTAGGGTTTAGGGTTTAGGGTTTTGGTTTTAGGATTTAGGGTTAGTAATGGCTGCAATTATGGGCTATGCTCTTTGCGGCATGGTCAACCAACCCTGAACACCTGCACGCTAAATGGCTGGCATTCTCAACCTGCTGTTCCTGCTACAACTGTCATGTCGGTAGATGCCGTTACCGGTAGCACTATGACGAGTCGTAGCCTTGCGAATCAAAGCTCATCCCCAAAGATCTACCCTTGCCCCTAAACCCAAAGCCCTACAACCCTAAAGTCCTAGAGCCTAAACTCTAAAACCCGAAAGCCCCAAACCCTAAACTAGAGCCTAAACTCTAAAACCCGAAAGCCCCAAACCGTAAAACCCTAAACCATAAACCCTAAAGCCCTGCAACCCTAAAGCCTAAACTCTAAAACCCGAAAACCCCAAACCGTAAAACCCTAAACTTGCTTCGAATCTTCAAGCTGGGAGCCTAAACTCTAAAACCCGAAAGCCCTAAACCCTAAAACCCTAAACTTGCTTCGAATCTTCAAGCAGGGAGCCTAGGATCAGAGGCTCTCCTCGGAGAACCTGCGCCGGGCGGGGTTTTGAGTGTGGGCGTGGCACGTAATGTAGAGGCCTTAATAATAATCATCATCATAAAAATAATAACAATATAATAATAATAACAACAACAATAATAATAATAATTAAAATAGGGTTTTGGCGGGTTCCTTAATCAATATACTTGCATTATGATGTACCCCCAAACCCTATTCTAATTATCAAGGCCCCTATATTACTGGGAATCGGCCAGATTCGAGGCACGAGGGGCAAGCTAGGAGGGGGCGCCCTGAAACCAAAACAGCCCCCGTAACCCATGGAACCCGTGTAGAACCCTTCCAAAGCCCTACAGAACCCTGAACCCAAGGCCCTGACCAGAACTTTTGTGCATCAAACCCTGGAACCTGAAAGATTAAAGCAGCATTCCGTAATTAAGGTTCCTTTGTGCGACTACAGGATCAGATATAAACGCTAAAATCTTGTGATTTAAGGCCGCTATACTACAAACCCTAAACCCTAAACCCCAAACCCTAAGCCCTAAAACCCTAAACCCCTCAGCCTCTAAACCCTAAACCCCAAACCCGAAACCCTAAAACCCTCAACCTTAAGACTTAGCATCCGGCGGGTCCTGAAAAATGCCAAGCAGTGACATCAGCCAACAGCAGCCGGCAGCCAACCGCAGCACAGTCTCCTTCGGAAGGGACCGATAATCCAAAAAGGGTGTACCTAAACCCCAAACAGTAGGAACCCTAAACCCTAAACCCTAAACCGTAGAATAATGGCCCAACACCATAAAAGTCTATTACTTTGCATACTTTGAAGGTCCAGGTATGCGGTTCAGAACGATGGTTTCGGCGCAAGGGGTTTTAGGGTTGAGGCTTCCGGTTTTTGGGGTCTTGCGATTCTCCGGAGAATGCACCAAGATGCTGGGCCTGACCATGAATCCTAGAAACCCGAACCCCTGCAAACACCTGTAAACCCTAAACTATAAATATATATATAGAGAGAGAGAGAGAGCGAGAGAGAGAGAGACCCTAAACCGAAAAAACCCTGAACCCTCCTCCTAAACTCTAAACCCTAAACCCGAAACCCTAATCCCTACACCCTAAACCCTAAACCCTAAACCCTAAGCCCTAAACCATAGACCCGAACCCCTGCTCTCCTTCGGAATGGCCGCAGGAGCCTGGATCGTTCCCAGGACGCTGAGGTTTTCTACCCATAGGCCCCATAGTGGTTCCTTTTTCTGGCTTATATTTAGGATCCTATTCGGGAATCCCAAACAGGAACTATTATGGGGCCTATGGATATTTGGGAATCGCCTACTACTACAAGGGTTACACCCCGAAACGTGGGGATTTCGCTACACTTGGACTTGGTATTCCCTGCCATCCACCTGTTCTGCATGTCCACCAAGCATAGACATTGCGACCGAAAGAGAAGGGACTTGGCGCCGACACTTTGAAGTGCAGGGCTGGCATAAGGTTTAGTTGTCAGAAAACAACATGCATGTTACGGGCCCATATATTCCGTGGCACTCTCTTAGTTTTTAGGGATAAGGGTTTAAGGGCCAAGGGTTTGAGGCTTAAGGTTCCCTGGACCCTAAAGAAGAGCTTGCTTCCGGCCTGAGGTTCCAAGCTTGTGGCTGTTGCTTGCGCGCGCGTTTAACGTATCAGTGTTGGCACAAGGCAGCTGAACCTCACGCACAGCAGGGCTACATAAACCTAAATGCTTGGGGTTCAAGGATCGTGGAACTAAAACCTCAAGAGAACCCTTATGAAACCTCAAAGCAAACTGCGAACTCGCGGGTCTACGTTCAGCATTCAGGTTTAGGGTTTGGCGTGTACAATATAAGGTTGGGGTTTAGAGACACCCTCCACTTCGACTTTAGATATTCCTAACACCCGGCTACTGCAGGCCTGCGGAACCATCGATAACATCCACTCCAGCATCAAGAGAACTTCGGTGATGTGCAGAGGCAGAAAATGGGCTAGCTTCACCACTGCACCTTGGATTAGAGGCTTGGTGGATGATGGGTCCTGAAAGTAAGTTTAGGGTTTAGGGTCTAGGGTTTAGGGTTTCTATAGAGCTTCGGGCGTAGAAGGATCACGGTCTAGGTTTGAGGCGTTTCCTGTACACACCCTGAATCTCAGAGCTTCGATGTCACAAAAGGTGGCGGGATCGAGCGCACGGCCGGTGAAACATTTTGGCTTTGGCATAGTGCTGTGGTGTGACTACATCATCTTCGCCACCACCACCACCACCACCACCACCATCACAACCACCACCACCACCACCACCACCACCACCACCACCACCACCACCACCACCATTACAACTGCGACGACGATGACGGCGACAACTGCTGTGACGGCTGCGTACAACTCCCAGTGCTATGTCTGAGGTGTTTCCACAAGTGACGTGAAGGACGGAATCTGGGTTGGCTGTGAAACCCTCCGGGTCTTTTAGGGTTTCATGGTTCAAGGTTTTAGGGTTTCCAGGTTTCCAGGGCTGAAATGTGAAGCACACCAAGCCAATCCAGGAATACAGCCCAGGACTTCGTGTCAGACAGTGACGGGCGGCTGTTTGGGCACGTGCAGTTCCACACGGAGTTCTGACAGCACATGTGCAAGGGCCGAAGCTGCAGACACGCTCGCTACTTTGGCAGCATCGTTCACCATCTTCAGCGTTACGCCTCCTCAAACTATCTTCATAGGGGGTATGGAAAAATAATGTAGACCCCTCATTCATGACCAACCTCCCACTTATAGGGAAAAAGGGACGGATCTTAGTCCCCCACCGGCTGGGCAGCCGGCCGCAAACCCAGGTAATCCCAGTGCCACCCTCTTTCTACCCTACAGATCCAAAAATCCAAGACTGCGAAAGCTTCAGCTCAAAAGCCTCAGACCCTAACCCTAAACTCCAAAATTTAGCCCCTAAACCCGAAGGCCCAAAACCCTAAACCCAATAACCCCTAAGGCCCGAAACCTCAAGCCCTGAAATGCCGAGGCACGGCCCCGAACCTCGTAGCAGGGGCTCCCAGACACCCCGCCGGTCGCCCAGTGGCACAGGGCATCTTCGTTGGGCAGGGACTCCTTAAAAAAGTGTCCCTGCATGACCTGTCAGGGGGTTATAGTGCTGTAGGGTTCTTTTCTCGTGGCGCGGTGGTTCTATGAGACTTCCACAAAGGGTTGTTTTTTCGGTTTAGGACTTGAGGATTTGAGGTTTACTGTAGGGTCTAGCATTTCCAGCAGGGGATTTTGGAGGGAAGGGCTAGGCTGCATGAACAGCACCTTCATCTCCAGCAGTTGTCCAAGGAGATTCGTGATGCCAGCTATGGAGGTTAGAGTTTAGGGTTTAGGGTTTAGGGTTTAGGGTTTAGGGTTTAGGGCTTTGGGTTTGGGGGTTATGGAGGTTTGGGGTTTAACGTGTTGGGCTCAGAGTTTGAGATTGTTTTCCTAGGAATGTCATAACTGATTTCGGTTCTTGGACTCTGGAAAACAAGTCAGCACTAATACTGGGCCAATCGGCACACCAATGATACATGCATGATGAGAACACAGGAGTCGCAAGGTATACACCTGATTTAGACAGGAGTAAGGAAATTTTTACAGGCAAAAAGTGACCTCAAGAAAGCTGCAAAAATCTGAACCCTAAAGCCCTAAACCCCTACCCCTGCACGCTGCCACTCAAGAGCTGCTGAACCTGATTCGCGACATGTTTCGCTCCCTCCTGCCCAAAGCCCTAACTCATAAGGATCCTTAAGTGGGTAGGGGGAGAGGGGCCTGAATACCTATAATAAGGGCCTAATAAGGCCTAGTTTAGGAAGTATCGTCTCCTACCCCCCTCCCCCTTACCCTCCTAAGATAAGGGTCCGTATGACTAACCGATAAACCAAACGGCAAAGAAATCATCTGCAAACCCCGCAGAGCCTAAACCCTACACCCTGAACCAAGCAACCCTAAACCCTTATAGTGGCCCTTATAGAACCCTTTAAGGAACCCTTAAAAGGAACCCCAAAACCCTGTTCTAATTATTAAGGCCCCTAAACTAAAGCCCCACAAAAGCGGACCCTAACCCTGCTTTCCTACTTACCTCAAACCCCCCGCCTGGACTGCAGCGACCATCACCGAGACGCACAACTGCGAGGAGCCGTGCTGAAGCGCCAACACCTGCACAGAAATATCGTGCAGTCTATGCAACGGTGCCATATGGGGGCTCTCTTTAAGGTCTGTCTCAGGTTTCCGTACTGAAGCAATATGGGTTTTGGGCTTCCATACCTCTTTGCTTTAGTTGGTGAGTGTATGCTTTGCTTGTCTTCTGTTGGAACAGACTCTGCTTACTTGCGGATGTAGGCCAGGGCTTCTGCTGGTCAAAGCTGTTGGATGCTTGACGAATCTGACGGTTCAGGGCCTAATTTGCCGATGGGCTCCCCGGCATACTTGTATCTGTTTATTCTCATATACCCACAGTCCGATTCGAACTGTTTAGGGCAAACCGTGGAAGCCTGAACTGCTACGTCCTGACGGACCACTCCAAAGCCTACCGACACCAACACCCTCAACCAGAAGCTCAAGTCCTTAATGCAGGGCCTTCAAGAATTAGAACAATGTATTGGGCCATATTCCGACATAGTTACTTAGACCAGGAGTTCCCTAAGAACCTGCACATTTCAAACTGAAAGGCAGAAAAAACCGCTTCTTTTTGTAGCATATGGACGGAGGTTCAAGGTACTTCGAAGCAGATTGGGACTCATCATCATATGAACTAACCTCGCTGGAGCCGCTCTCCCAGCAAGACCTGAGTCGAAAGCCAAGAACAAGCCTGGTCCAGGTTGTTTCAGGGTGACGACAGACTCCACCAGACCATGCACACAGACGTAAAACACACAGTGATATTTCCACTGCTTCAACAGGTATATGGATCTAAGCAAGACCGCACTATCCCTGCCTTCGTGGCGGTTGAATTGGGTCGAACATGCACGCCCAAGGTAGCCAAGAAGCAGACAGCTCCTGGCACAGGACAAGTAGCTTCTCAACTGTCCGCGCTATGAGGGTTTGGGCAAAGTGGTATGAGCCATGTGAAGTCTAGACTCTTCTCCGCCATTATTCTGCTTGCGCAGCCATGATTTAAGTTTTGCGTACTCGGCATGGGAAGTTCCCAGTGCTCACATTGGAAGTTCGAGAAAATACCCGAAGAACAACTACCCCATTCAAGTTGAACCTAGTGATACAGTAGTATGTTGTCTAGCATAGTAATATTGAGTAATAGAAACTAATAATTTCGTAATATGTAGTAGAATATAGTAGTATATTCTGGTTGGACTAGGGGGCACAGCGGTGTGTGTTGGAGTCCGGCCTAGAATGCCGACGCTGACGAGCTTCACCTGGACACGTCTATATTCATGCCTTCATAGGGGCAATTCTAAACTAGGGTTCCATTTCGGGTCCTTTTTATGAGGTTCCTAAAGGGACCCATAAGACCTCTAGTTAAACGCAACCTAACCCACGAAGCTGTACTACGTTGCCACATACCTGTACCTGGAAGCATGCATGCACACACGTCACAATCACAAGGGTAAGCATAGTTGGCTCGGTGTGCATGTGGCAGTATGAGAACTTCTTGGTTCCAGTCTTGTGCCCATTCGCTACTGCAACCAAGCTCAGTGCCTGCAGGATAGACAGGTAACACCGATCGCCGATCGCCAAGGCGGGCAAGGGTTAACAAACCTTTAGCCGGAAGCCCTCAACACTAAAACCCCCCCTATCAACGCCTAAACCATAAGCTCAAGACACCACGCGATTTCCGAAGCTGCCACGGAACCTTGGAAGTGCCAACCAAAGCCCAGCGCATTTAAAAAAAGCATTCCAGCCCTAATATAAAATACGTATATTTTGTTCAGGAAGCCCAAGGAAGTGTGTTGGTATGAAGACAGGTTCATGTAGGAACTGGGCTTTGTTTGGCAACCGGACCTCCTTCACTTTTAAGCACATGCCGCAAATGCTGGCGGTAGGAAGCTGACCATGTAGAGGGAAGCGTCCTCCGTGGTGGAGGTGTTGAAGTGAGAAGGCACCTTGGTGCAGGATCAGGGTAAAGGGAGGGCAAGGGTTGAGGTTTAGGGTTTAGGGTTCAGGGTTTAGGGTTTAGGGTTTAGGGTTTAGGGTTTAGGGTCAAGATTTCCACTTCAGGGATTCCGGGCTGATATAGGAGACCTAAACTCGGATCTCTTTAGAGTCCTTTGCAGTATCTAAGTAACCATAGGGAACGGTATGAGTTACAGGCTATTCTACTCTGGGGTTCGAAGCCCCGAAAATTCAAGCCTCAAACCCTAAAACCTAAACACTAAACCGCAAACCCTGAACCCAGAACGGCGTGAGCTCCAACGGCTTATCCCTCCACAGGAAGGGTTGAGCCAAGCCCGCAGAGCCTGGACACAAAACGCTGAAAAATCACAAGCCCTAAAACTACTACTCCCCCCGAAACCCCCAAACCCCTGAACCCCTAAACCCCTAAACCCTAAACCCATAAACCCAAACCCTATAACCCCTAACCCCTAAACCCTAAACCCCTAAAACCTATAACCCCTAACCCCTAACCCCTAAAGCCTATAAACCCCTACACCCTAAACCCTATAACCCCTAAACCCTAGAACCCCTAAACCCCTGTATAAACCCTAAGCCCTAAACCAAACATGCCTAGAACCCGAGCCCCCCAACCTTCGGGGTCAACCCGAAACCCGTAAAGGGCCTAGGGAACAGAAGTTGAGATCCGCATATTAGGATTTATAGGGTTTGGGGTTTATATGGTTTGTAGGGCTTATCGGGTCTGGGGTTTAGAGGGTTTATAGGGCTTATAGGGTTTATGGTTTATAGGGCTTATAGGGTTTATAGGGTTTAGGGACCGCTCTTGGACCCTACTTTAGGTGTACCCAAATCTCCAAACTCATGCGGGAACTTTTCTTGGGCTGGCGCCAAAGCGCGCAGACACGCGCGCACGGCCATAGCCGAAAACAAGCCCTGGGTTTAGGGTTCAGGGTTCAGGGTTTAGGGTTCAGGGTTCAGGGTTTAGGGTTTAGGGTTTAGGGTTTAGGGTTTTTCAGGGTTCAGGGTTTAGGGTTTTCCTAGACCCCTTTTACCCTAGACAATGGAACCGTGGCGCCGGAGCGCAGGGAGCCCCAAATACACCTGAGCTTCATGCAAACCTAATGCTCTAACTCCTGAAGCCCTGAGCTTGAAACTCCAAGCCAAAAGCATGCTACGCCCCAAACTCCCAAAGCCCTATGAACCCTAACCTAAACATCCCTCAAGAAGCTATAGAAACTACCTTGGGGACGAAATGACCCTTATAAGTAGGGTCCCTATACCCTTATACTATGAATCCCTATATGGTATCTGAACCTGAAACCCTTTTGAGGTTCATTTCGTCCTTAAGGAAGCGGCTGGCTAAGGTCCCTACCATCCCTAAACCCTAAACCCTAAACCCTAAACCCTAAACCCTAAACCCTAAACCCTAAACCCTAAACCCTAACCTAAAGATCCCTCAAGAAGCTATAGAAACTAAGGCACTCCGCGCCAAGCCTGTAGGGTGATAATGGCGACTTCGACCTCAGAGCTTTCCGCTGGTCTTAGGGTTTGGGGTTTAGGGTTTAGGGTTTAGGGTTTAGGGTTTAAGGTTTGGGGTTTAGGGTTTAGGGTTTAGGGTTTGGGGTTTAGGGTCGTAGGGTTTGGGGTTTAAGGTCTTACGGTTTGGGGTTTAGGGTCTTAGGGTTTGGGGTTTGGGGTTTAAGGTCCTAGGCTTTAGGGTCTTAGGGTTTAGGGTCATAGGGTTTAGGGTCAAAGGGTCTTAGGGTTTAGGGTCTTAGGATTTTGGGTTCAGGGTCGTAGGGCTTTCGCCACTTTCGCCTGGAGTGCGAATATGTAAACTTCGACATGGTGAGGCGTGAGGCAGCCGTACGGAGCTAAGTGCAAGGTTGTCGCAGTGATATATATATATATATATATACATACATATACATATATATATATATATGATATATGTATGTATGTGTGTATGTGTGTATGTCTGTATGTCTGTATGTCTGTATGTCTGTATGTATGTATGTATGTATGTATGTATGTATGTATGTATGTATGTATAGCAAATAGCACATTGGGTATAGGATTTGATGCTTTATGGGGGCAGGACCCAAGCATTTTAGGGTCGGTAGTCGTCTATCAAGAAGGATCTTACAACTGTAAGCCGTAACGATGAAAATGGTGGCAGATCCTCAAGTTGCCTGGTCTAAAGGCTTAGTGGGTTTCGTCCAGGGCTCTTTGACAGTTCTACACGGGCTGCATACGCACCCTAAGTGTGCTTTTTCCCCGATAAGAGGACCTTACAACTGCAAGCCATACTGTTGACGATTGCTGGCGGATCCTCAAATTGCTTGGAGTAGGGGACTATTGAGCTTTACATAACGGTTCTGCACAGAGTTTATAGGAACAGTAGGTGGGGTTCTCAATACTTCGTCTTTCCATTTATATGGGTCCTATACTTTTAACACTGCGGGACTCCGGGAAGATCAGGTGCAGCGGGGATTAGGCTCGTGCTCCTCAGAAGTTATGTGCGACTTGACCTGCGACTTGTCCAGAAGGCAACACCCCAGATCCAGACTCCGATGTGGGCCTCCAGCGGGTTTAGGGTTTAGGGCTTAGGGCCTCCGCTAAACCCTAAACCCCTAAACACAGGCACCCTAAACCCCGGAACCCTAAACCCTCCACATGGAGTTCAAGACTTGCCTGGAAGCCGCAACATCCCAAATTGCGAACCGCTGTCAGCCTACATCAATCCCACCTCCCCAAGACTGATTTACGGCTTAGGGTTTAGGGTTTAAGGCTTTTGGTTTAGGGTTTAGGGTTTAGGGTTTAGGGTTTAGGGTTTAGGGTTTAAGGCTTGCGTTACAGAGGGATCCTCCACCTGAGCTAGGGGTAATGTTCATCAAAACCCTGAACCTCAGATCCCACATCCTCACCCCAAAACCATGCTAATCCCTAGACCGTGGAACCCTAAACCCTAAACCCAAAGTCCTAAACCCTAAACCCTAAGCCCTAAGCCCAAAGCCCTAAGCCCTAAACCCTTAGCCCTGAAAGACGGCCGAGCCCTGCGCCAGGGTCGCCCAAGCAGCCGAGTGGGCCAAGAGCCAACGAGGCAACAGATCTCCAAGAGACGGTGATACAGGGATCGAAAGGGTCTAGGCTTTCGGCTTAGGGATTTCGGGTAGTTCTCTAAATTCGGGCCCCTTCAAGGGTCCTTTGGAAACGGCTGCAGCGCTATCCCAAGAACCAAAAGAAGACCTCGTTTAGAGAACTACCCAACATAGAGGTCTTAACAATCGAGTGTGGGGCTTTAAGGCTCAAGCTTTCGGCTTAGGGTGTAGGATAGGGGGTCTTAAAATTAGGTTTGGGATTTAGGCTTGAGGTCTAGGCTTTAACTTTAGGTTTAGGGCTTAGGGTAGGGGTCTTGCTGCTTGGAACGGGGTTCTGTAAGGCTTCCTCTAGGGGGATACTACAGTGACAGGTCTTTTGAGGGTTATCTAAAATATTTGTAGTTCCATCGTAGAGTTTGGAGAGAGTTTCTATTGTGGG
The DNA here is from genome assembly GCA_905221635.1 of Symbiodinium sp. CCMP2456. Lineage (NCBI taxonomy): Eukaryota > Dinophyceae > Suessiales > Symbiodiniaceae > Symbiodinium > Symbiodinium sp. CCMP2456. The sequence goes on along the minus strand of CAJNDV010027524.1, from coordinate 27,987 downwards.
GCCCTGAATGATTAACATGAGGTGTTCGAGTGTGCTATACCAGACACATACCAAAGAACCCAAAAGTTGGTATTTATTCAAGCTTCTGTTGCCCTAAACCCTAAACCGTGGTTCTGCCCTGGTTTGCGTTAAGGGCTTAGGGTTTCTAGGGCTCTGCATGTCCGACAAGGTTTTGAAGACTAGAAGGGTCCTCTGAGGGTTACTAAAACGGCCCTGCAGGGTCATGAGGTTTACGGGGTTTGGGGTTCAGGGTTGAAGGCTTAGGACTTCATAGCCCACCACCAGACTCGCATAGGTCTTGTTTTGTTTCACTTTGATTTCAGCAAGTTCTTCAACTGGCGACAAAAGTTCCCTCTAGACTTTAGCTGCAAGGTTTCCCTGGTACGCCGTCATCCATTTCGCGGCTTTGCAAGCTTGCCTGCCGCCTTCGTGTATTCGATGATACGAAGGATTGGGAGATAGAGTGGGAAGGTGGAGCCTTCGCACATCAGAAACTTGACATGCGGATCAGAGTCTGACAACACGTCGTACCACGATGGAATCAATGCGCAATCCATGTGAAACCTCCAGAGTCTGCTTCCCAAGTCTCACCCCAAACCAGCAACCAGTTGACTCTGGTTTTGGGTGATGGTGGTAGTGATAAGGATGTGGATAAACATGGTGATGATGATGATGATGATGATGATGGTGATGATGATGATGATGATTACGGCAGTGATGACGATGACGATGATGATAGCGAGATAATGACGATGGGGAGTAGTGCAGGAATTGATCACGAATGATGCCGTTGCTGATGAAGATGGCCGTGTTCGAAACAAAAAGGTATGTTGATGACCATGATGTTCTTGATGATGCTGGCCACACATACACAGACAAACACAGACACACACCTCAAACAAAAAAAACAAAAAACACAAGCGACCCAGGGGGCCCCAAACCCATGCAACCAGGGCCACCTCTGTGCAGCCATCACAGGAACCCTATTCTATCCATCAGGGCCCAGGACCTTCATATTGTAGAACACCTAGATTAATCCCGTATAGATCTCTTAAAGGAATCCCTTTAGGGCTCCTTTAAGGCTTCCTTTAAG
>CAJNDV010027513.1:40081-56995 GCA_905221635.1 Symbiodinium sp. CCMP2456 | reverse complement strand
TACGATGAAATGTATCATTACGGAGAAGATACATTTAGAGAGTTCAATAAAAAAATTATTTTGTGATATTGTATGCGTATATCTGTGGTATGTGATGAAAAATTATAAAGACTATTTTGAAGATGATTTATTAGAGAGAGTTCAGGATTTATTTGAATGTAGATATTAAACAACATAATTATAATAAAATTGTATTTCATAAAAAGTTATGGATTATGATTTTATTATGGTTATATTGTTTTGTTAAATTCTACGAGAGCGACCTTGTCCAGTTTCAGGGGTTGGAGTTTGGGGTGAGAAGGTTGAGGTTTTGGGAGTTGGAGGTTTTTTGGAAGGGTTTAAGGATTGGGGTTAAGGTTGCTCTTGAGGTGGGGAATTTTGAAGGATACAGGCAATGGGGTTAAGGTTGTTGCTAGGTGGGGGTCTTAAGGTGGGGTTTTTCGAAGGGTTTAGGGGTGAGGCGTTGAGGGGGTGAGAGTGGAAAGGGTGTTTTTGGGATAGGGGTAGGGGTTGGAGGGGTTTTGAGGTGAAAATTGGAAGGTTTGGATTGGTATGTAGTTCTTAAAAGGGGTTAAAAGTATAGGGTGGGGTCTATGGTTTTTTCACGGTTGAAAATAGCCATACTCAATGCTAACTAAATATAGGGGCCTCGGGGTCTAAGTAATACTTGGGGGGCTCGCCATTATGATTTTTTGAGGGTTCCTTGTTATAGAAATAATACTATATACTTCCCAAAAAAAACTTACCTATTGCAAGCATAAGAGCCCCTTATCAATGCTGCCCATTAACGATACAAAATGGCGTGTGTTATAAACGAAGAGATTCCACAAAGAAATGCTGCAAAATATTGATTAGAATAATATGTTCGTAGATTATTGAGGTCCTTGATAATTAGAATAGGATTTTTTCAAAGAATAAGATATTCTCATATATTTTATAGTTCTTATTTGATTAGGTTAGTTGTATCGATAAAATATTAATTATTAAGAAAAGAATAATAATTAATATAATTGGTTATTTCCTATATAATGATTATGAATAAATTAAAAATATTTATATATTTTTATAAATATTTATTTTTAAAACTTCGAAAATTTCGATTATTTTTTCAAATATTCTGTATATTCTTGATTTTTCTATATCGGATTGGTTATATCAAATTTGATTAATTTCTAAAAAGAATTCTTTTCTAGATTTTATGATTTTTTATTATTAAAAAATTAGGTATTTTCTCATTTTGATAATTTTTATAATAATAATTAGTTATTATATTTTTTGTTATTTTTTATTTCGCATGATATAAATATCTATTCTACGAGTATTCTATTTCGGCCCAGTGATTTAATTATTTCATAATTATTCACAATGGTTAATTATTCTCATATATTTCTATATAAGCCTAGCCGTCTTATATTTCGTTTTCTTTTATAATTTATTATTTTTGAATTATTTGTTTATATAAAGTAAATATATATCTCAAGAATATTTCTAAGCAAAATAGAATATTTTATAATTTTTTTATTTTAGTCTAACCGCTTTAGAATTGATTCTCTATCATTTTTCAGATCGGCCCAGGACCAAATAAATCAGAGCAGAATTAATATTTTATATTTGATTATTTGAAGATGAAGCTCTATATATTTGTTCAATAATATATTATTTGATATATATATATATTAAGACTCTTTATTTTCAGAAATAATGATTTCTAACTTTATTTTTTATTTTTTAAATATTTGAAGATTTTTCTAGGTCCAAAACAACCGCTTTATTGTTGCCCGAACCCAGCCGTAACTGATTTTTGGTTTTTCTAGATTTTTGCGGGTCCGTCTTGCTTCTCATAAATCTTTATTTTGTTTGGGCAAACCCAATAGTCGTCGGGAATTTCAAATTTTCACGAAGCCAAGAAAACTAAACCCATTTCGCTTGGCATGAAAAAAGCAGAAAGCTTGAACCTTCTCGCCTCCCGTCAAGGATTTTGGGGTGCACCAGTTACCCGAAGCGTTCGCGCGAACTCAACGAAAATTACTTCAGCTGAACATCCATGTTGTGAGAATTCAATAAACTTGACGGCTATGTAGTTTTGAACAAACCTTGACCGGATCTAAAGTTCCGCCGTTTCCCGCGTTTCCGGTGTGGAGGGGGTGGGGTGGCTGCCTCCATTTTATCGGGACCAAACATCCTTTTTTTTTTCGCGCAAAAGAATGCGACATTTTTTTCACCGAACAAACCGAAAAAGTAATTTTGATGAGCATGTGTCGTCAATGACATTCATCTATTTAATTCAATATCATGTAATACACTGATATTCCCACCTTTTTGTCGGGCAAAAGAAATTCGCTGTCTTTTACGTATTTTCCTGGCGTGTGCGGACATCGTACGAAGGAAGTTGTAAAATGTATTTCCAAAATCAAATGAAATCGAAAAACTGGAATTTTTTCACATCCATTCTTGACAACAATTTTCTTGTCGATTTTTCGATTCGCATTTTGAAAAACATTCAATTGGCAGCTAGTGCATTACACAAAGTTTTTTTTGACATTCATGCCGTGCAAAACGAAACAAAAAGAATTTGGTGAATTTGGAGAGATGACGGACCACAAATTGTTTTTTATTGTAAATAGGCAGCACAATACGCAATTTTTCCTTTTTATCGTGACAAAAAAATATTGCCATTGAAAGTATGAGCTTGGTATCTTGAATTTTTGAGACAAGGTACATGCCGCGCATGAATATTAGAGTTAGAAGTTTCTGTGCACCAAACAAATTTTTCGATAAAACCATATATGTTCAATCATGAATTTATTTCTACTAAATTCAATTATATTTTATAAATGTAATTAATATTCAATTAAATTATTTTGAATTGGTTTTGGTCATATATGAATTCTCGAAATGAATTCAGAAAAATTTATTTATATTCTGAAAAATATAAGATATAATTTCTTGATAGAATATTTTTAAAAAATGGTATATATATTTTTTATTCTGGTGATGATTTTATTCAAAAATTTGAAAAAGAAAATATTTTTTTAGAATCAATAAGATAGAAAAGTATGAAGAATTAATTTTTATTTTAAATTAAACATAAAGAAATTATATTTTTTAATATAAATAATTTATTTTAATAATCAAATTATATTAAAAATATAGAAATTTTATAATTTCAATTTTCTTGAAAATATTGAATCAAAAAATAATTCTTTTCGGAATTTTATTCTTATGAAAAAAATCGTATTATTTGTATGGAATTATATTTCAATATTTCGAATATTTTTTTTTGCAAAGTTAAAAGAAATTCTCCCAGATATTATAGAAACATATTGAATATTTGATAGAATTTTCTAATATTTAAATATCGACAAATTTCAAATGAATGAAGTTTATATAAAATTTTTGAAAATATTGTTGTAAAGAACGAAATATGGTCTCAAGAGAAATTTGGAGCCTAAATTCGGGATAGGTTATATTATCATGATATTCTAGCCAGGGATGAATTAATTTCATAGAAAATTAATTTCAACCCGGCTCAAACTCAGGTTCAAACCCAAATTTGAAAGATAAAGCCCGAATTCAAATTTCTTGATCCATTCTTTCCATTAAGAAGTAAATCAAAAATAAAATAATGAATAATGTATTATTTCTGAAAAATTGATTTATATATATATATATATATTTATATTTCGTTTACCAATTTAATGAAAATAAGAAAACGATTTCTATCGAAATCATTTTTACCCAAAAAAGATATCTCTCAAATCACAAGCAATAATAATAATATATAATATCAAAATTATTCAAAATACGAATCATGATAGTTTGAAAAGTCTTTCTATAATTCACAGAAAACACATTGCTAAAAAATAAATATATAGCATCCTATAAAAATTTTTGAAGAATTTAACAACATTTTCTTTTCCTAAACATCTCAAAGCTTATTATGATTTCTGAAATCATATATAAAGTCTTCGATATTAGATTATCTGCTTATTCCCCACATCATGTTGTGGGGTTAATACTTTTTGGGGCTGTCCCACCTCACCTCCTCCTCCTCCTTCTCCTTCTCTTCCTCCTCCTCCCCCCCCTCCTCCTCCTCCCCCTCTCCTCCTCTTCTCCTCCTCTCCTTCTCTTCTCACGCACACACACACACAGACACTCACGCGCATTCATTTCTTTGTTTCTTATGTTTCGTGACATTATTATTTCTCATCTGTGTCGTGTCTGATTAAAAAAGCGCAGGATGCTGTTGTGCCTCCTCCGGTGCTGGATTGCGTGGTGGCTGTTCCTGTTGGCGAGGACGGGCCCGGTGTCGTTCGGCAAAGCGGGCCTGCCGAGGCGACCGAAGTTGCTCAGCAAGCTCGTAATTCTTCGGCGTCCGAGACATGCGTCTTTGCCATGGAGCCGCAAGTCCAGGACTTTAATGCTCATGGCCGAGAAATCTCTATGCTGGTTGTGAGCATGTTGCAGAAGCTGGAAGAGCTGCAGGAGGCAGGCGCTCGGTCGGTTGCGTTGGAGATAGAAACCATGGTGGACGAGCAGTGTACTCTGGTGGACGAGCTGGGTCGCCAAACGATTTTGGATTTCTGTCGTCAGATTCATGACTCCTGCAGGCAACTCTCCGCTGCGGAGAAGCAAAGTCGCCTGGAGCGGGAATTGCGAGATGCCGTCATGGGCAAGTCCAAATGGCTGCATGTTCCGGAAGCAGATCTTCTACGGACACATGCAGAACAGGAGGATTGCCAAGTTGCGTCAGAAGCAGACCCTGGGCAGCCCGGTGGAGGACAGGAGAACGGTCGGGCTGTGCCAGAAGCCGATTCCCAGCACAGGGATGCAAAAAAGGAGCACGAACAGGCGGCACATTTGCTGGTGGCACGCGAAAAGCAGCCGTTGAGTTTGTGGGATTGGAAGATATGGGTCATGGCCAAGCCCAGACTATGGCGGTATGGCGATGCCGGAAATCTTTTCGAGAGGGACACCAACCTGTCCACATCCGAGTGGGCTGCATGCTTGCTCTTGCGCGAAGAGCTTGCGTACGTAGTGGACGGCGAGCCAAATAATGAGGCAGAGGAGGGGGCGACCCGTAGTGGGAAGTCAATCCCTGCAAAATCGATTCTCCGGTGATTGGACGGCATTACACATGATGGCGACGGAGTCTCGCTTGACCGATCAACGGGCCGCGTCCTACAATTTTCTGAAGAACGGGGGTATAGCGTTCGCGAAAGGAAGGTAGGGGAGCTGAAGGCCGAAGATCTCGCCAGGGCCGCCCGCGTTGCTCCAGATACTGGGGGCACGGATCAATTCTTCAAACAAGTTGCAGTGCCGCAATCGGTCAAGGATGCGTTGCACGTCATCAATATGGACTCTGCCACAGACGGTCATCGTCGGCTGTGTCGGCACGAGGGTGTAGCTTACATGGAAGCATTCCTGACTCCGAACGTGGCGGACACTCAGCATCCATTGCTTCTAGTAGTTCAAAAAGAAGCCGTGGATCTAGGCGCCGTGAGCGCAGACATGGAGACCGTGTTGCCAAAGTATCGGGCCATGTTACGCCGACTGGCACAAGATCCCGTGGGTCAGACGGTTCAGTTCGAGCTCCTGATATGTCTTTCACATACAGATACACACACTCGCGCGTGCACATCATACACGATCCAGCACTCACTCCTCTGTTTACTCACACACTCCTTCATTCTCCTACTGGGATGTTTACATGTGGGGTTATCCGGTCCTTTAATTAATTATTCAATCAAGCAATCGGACGTTTTTTATTTTTCTCAATCCTTTTTTGGATTCATTAAATTTAATTAAGTCGATAACTTTGGACTAAATAATTCATTTTCGCTATGAATTCAATATATCTATGTAGATATTTGAAAAGTAAAATCGCCTGCTACAATCACCTACTACTATTACTACTACCTACTACTTACAACTTACAACTTAGTACTTACTACTTACTACTACGACTACTACTACTATACCACGGCGACCAACGCTCATGACCATAGCGAATTTTGACACACAGGTTATGTCCAAGCGCAACAGCATTTGCTTCCGCGTGGCAGAATGCTCATCACTGGCAGCTGCGAGCAATCCGCGAAGCAGGTTGTGTAACTTGCAAAGTCTGTTGTTGGTGCTATGCTACGTCATGCGAAGTCCGGCCTCAGGATTTCGGGCATTTAGGTGAGGTCACGTCGGAGCTTACCGCTCTGGGTTCTGAAAGATCAGCATGATTGGCACATGGCTTGAGCAAGACTGTCGTGCAAGCATCGACAACAGAGAGATGACGAATCACTTGCCCACGCCTACGTGACGCGGGCATGCCCCGAGACGCCGGTGAATGTGACGATGTGCATACAGGTTGTCTTGCAGGTAGACGGAACAGGAAAATCACACAGACGTGGTGTACAGTATAGGAGTTGACTGTTGTTGTTGTGGTTGCTGCTGTTCAAGCCTCTCGGCGCAGGCAAGGTCAGGCTAGTACAGTTGCCTTTTCCTTACTCGCCATGGCATTCTTCAGCGCCTGAGCTGTCCCGGTCCCAAGTCCGGGGGGGAACCTAAGATTTACAGATTTCTCTTCCGCTTCCAGAGGTGAGGGTTGTCGGTTAAGCGCAGCCGACAGGAGTTAGGCTTGACATGAGCCTAACGAAACAGCCTAGTGTTTCGACCAAACATTATCAGCCGGCACCCAAAGGGAACGCCAAACGTTCTTACCACAAAGCCGTAAGGAAAGCTCTACAAGAAGGTTCCGCACAATACAGGGGTAGACAGATGACACTACAGGAGCTAGGAGGTACTCCAGCGCCACCAAAGACTCAAGTGCACTCGAGAAGAACGCACCAGTCTGCTTTTCTGGAGCGGTCGCCTATCTCAGTTGGAACGCAGGGTCTCTCACGACCTCAGCATGGGAAGAGTTATTTTCCGTGCTGAAACACCAACATATAGTTCAGTCAAAATAGTGGCAATTCAGGAGACTCACTGGAGGGGTAGCTGGCAGTTCACCAAGGAGGACTGGCGCGTAGTGAGCTCAGGTTCCATGGGCGAAAAGGGGGCAGGAGTGCTAGCGATGATACACTCATCGTTGTGCAAGCAGCAAGTAATCCGCTACAACGAAATCCTTCCGGGGCTGGAGCTTAGGCCAAGGTAGCAAGAGGAGCTTCTGACTGAAGTAAGAGATGTGCTGAAGGTGGAGTTCCTCCCCTTCTGTTCGGAGTTACTCCCCAGGGGAGGAGCAACTCCCCCCACTGAGGGGTAACTCACAGGGTTTTTCAAACTTGACCGATCATCGCTGCGAGCATGCAGAAATTTTCCTGCTGCGGTGCACTCGCGACTCATCAAGTCATTTACTGCTGTCCATTGCACTACTGTGAGGACGCGCTGGAGTTGCTCCGCCTGCGTCCAAAGCTCAGCGAAGGCTTGCCTCAGCAACTGTCGGTTACCCCCAGTCACCATTAGGGGGTAATACTTGGCCACAGCTTCTGCTTGGGTAGGAAGTAGCACGCAGGAGATCCTCCGCGAGGCTGCATGGGCAAATAATTTGGCGAGCTGCAAGCATACCTGTCATAAACCAATGTTCCACGAATTCGTCATGCTCTGAAGGTCTCACTATCCATGTCGCTGTCGTGGCCTCAGCTTCGACCTCACATGTCGTTTGGCAAGCAATCAAACAAGACTGTAGCTCGTGCTCACAGCAGCTTGTCACCTGTCCACCCATGACACAGGCAGGCCTTTGCTCTGTCACGAGTTAGTAACGGTAGGTCTTCCTCCAGCCCCCCTCAACTCCAACAATCTTCCTTAGGATGTCTCAGAGGTCCAATCAGGACCAATCAGTCCAGGCGGAATATGCCGATTTCTGCCGCCAGCGAGAGCAGCAGCAACTGCCTGTCGTATCATATAAAAATTTTCTGAGACAATGGAGAAGATCAGCAAGATCGCATGGAGAGGACTACCCGCACTACAAAGGCAAAGGCGCTGCCACGGACATGCAGTCGAAGGGAAAGGGTGGAGATCCTCCCCCGACGCCTCACAGCCGACTAGAAAGAGACAAACCAATGAAGGAGAGGGCGGAGATACTCCCCCCAACAGCCAAGGCAAAGAGTGGAGATGCTCCCTCTGCCGGCTCTGGCACTACAAAAGAGCCCTCCAGGGGGGCACAAGAGGACCAGAGGTTTCAGGAAGCGGTCATTCACCTGGCTGAAGTTGGCTTTACTCCTTTTCCTTCCTTGCAGGCAGGATGCGATGGATCTATCAAAGATCTTAACGAGCACCGTGTTTCAGTGGCTGTAACAAAAAGCCTCAAAGAGGGCCTTACTCAGATGGCGAAGAAACCGGTCGCCACTGCAGAGTCGCTCCTTGCGACATTCCTAGCGAGCAGACCTGGCTTCAGCAACGAGAACTTGCTCTTCCTCCTGAGTAGCCCTACAGCAGAGGCAAATCAGTGGTTTCGCTTCGTGTACAGACAAGGCTCCGAACGACCTCAGCTCGAGCCACACGGAGCGAGCCTACCATGGCCCTCACATAAAGTGCATTCACTCTTTGCTGGTCCCCGGTGCTCCCTTCCTCTTTGGAGGCGATAGAGGGGGCTCGCCACTTTGCTCAGAGGCCAGGAGTCTACCTTCACCGCACCCCCAATCGCCACCTTGCCGAGGGGTACGCACCCACCCTTGACACGATACGGCCCGAAGCACGTCTTCCTGCCAGCGATGGTCGAGGTGACGACTGACCCAGCAGGCTCTCTGAAAAAGGGGAAGCAGACCAACCAGCTCAACTTCGGACTTGACTCGGTTCGGTTTGACGCTCTCCTGCTTCAGATCGTCACCAAAGGGGACCTGGTGCTCGGCGACTACGTGCGGGAGTGGGCAGGTGCACTTGAAGTCCCGCTGTCAAATACGCGGGGGGCTTTTACAGCTCTTGGTCTGCAGATCAGCACACGAGCAAGCTCGGGGGCTGTATCGCTTTCGAAGCCATCGGGTGGAGATACTCCCCCGAAGGGCCCTGAGGGAGGAGTTTCTCCCCCTCAGGAGCCGAGTGGAGCAACTCCCTCATCAGTGCAGCCGGAAGCAGCCTCCGGCTGCGGGCTCAGGAGCATCAGAAAAGCGAGGAGGACATCATCCGAGCCCGGATGTCTAGGCGCTTACAGACAAGAAGCCACCGACTCCTCAAGTGCTTTTTCAATCGCTCTTTCTAAAGCACTGGCCGCATGCTTGAGGCACTTCCATAAGCCATAGGTCGTCAGGACCAATGAGAAAAGCCGATACGAACTCGGCCGCAGCTCGGCTGACGGCTGCCGATATATTAGGGCTGTCCAAGGACATTCACGCACAGACGTGGATGACGAGGCGATGCTAGAGGAGATGTCGGAGGAGAAGCTCCCCGACGAGATCCTGAATGGCACGCACTGGTCCCTGTTTGAGTGCATTCGGGACAATGGCGTCATTCCACCGGCAAGACTTTCGACCAAAGGAAAGAGTGGAGGAGGAGGTCGTGAAGGAAGGAAGGAAGGAAACACATACACTTCACTACGGCTGAGAACAGAGGTGCTTCCGGCACGTCAGGCTTTCGAGAGAATGCCACCTTGTTGCCGTTGATCCCAGAAAAGCAATCTCGCATGGGGTCGAATTCTTTCAGAGCAGGAATAAAGTTCTGATTATCCCAGATGATGTCCCTCCGGATTCGATCCTCTACTTTCAGAGCCTCAATCATAGAAAATATGACAGATGGGGCGCTACTATGTAGACCGTTTAAGACGGTCTTATCCTCCTTTGCCTCGGAGGAGTAACTCCCCGAAGTCGACTTTTCTCCAGGACCAGAAGGAGTTGCTCCCCTGAATATCTTGGACTCAGATGCATGGCCCCAAAACAAGTCAGCCAGGGTAGTATAGTTCACTGCGTGTCGTCAGTCTGAGTCACAAACAGCTTCCTGTTTTCTTTGCCGTTAAGGATCTGAGCATAGCCTGGCTTCCTTCGACTTCAATGGCCGAAACCCCTAAGCGTGGTTGGGGTAGGAAGGCATCAAGGACACCCCCACCGGTACGACGTGCAGAAAGGACCAGCAGATCCATACCTTCCAGCCATGAGATTGAGGACTCAGAAGGGGGTACTGCTCCACCGAGCATGAAGGCGTCTCCATTCGGAACACCAAGATTAGCCTCAGACCTACCACCAGCAGGACCACCACCACTGCGACCAGTGAGCTTTGCAGCAAATCGTGCCCCGGAAACTCTCTCAGGAGGACCTGAGACAGCTTCAGGATCGGGAGGAGCCGCTCCCCCAAAACAGATTGCGCTACCTAAGGTAGCACCTTCAGTCATCTCACATGCTGGAACAGGGAGTGTAGAGATCATTACCATGGAGCCTACGGCGACAGGAGCTGCTCCGTCGCGCTCATCAGGATTAGCTTCTGATGCGATCACAGCAGCTCCTGGCCTTCCTCTACTGCGTCTATCTTTGACACATAGACTGCACTTTAACGTTGAACTGGTGGTAAGAAATGAACCACCGACAGGGCGATGACTCTCCCGAGATGAAGGCTTACCGGCTTGGCTACTCGAAAACCTGCCAAGAGTGTGCACTCTTCACCAGAGTTACATGTCATCGTCGAACTGCAATCAGCTGCTAAGCAACAACGTAGTCTGCTGCCTTCAGAGGCGAGACGCATGCGGGTGCACGGCTGCGGCACGGCCTGCAGCGTTGGAGTGAGTAGCGGAGAACATGGAAGACAACAGGAAACCGTAGAGCGAGATAGGTCGAACACTGGCAAAGCGAGGATTTATTCTCACCCCAGGACAACTTCTCCCGCTGCGTGTGAATGAATGCTGTTCAGGGCGGTCCCAGTCATGGCGTTGGTGGTGTGATGGTAGCGATGGAGGCGATGGTGGCGGTGTCGTTGACGAAGTTGTGGTTGCGGCTGTTGTGGTGTAATTTTCGACGGTCTCTATTAGTCAGAATAAAGCTCAATGATAAGTCCCCATCGCACAGTAAATCTTGCATTTCCGACAAACACGGCAAATGCAAAGCGGCGTTTTCATCCGAAGTCGTGGCTATGAGGCATCTTGTTGCGCACGCAGATGTAGCCCGAGCCTGAACTGAGATATGAAGCAACAGCGGAACAGCGTCTTCCAGCTGGGCAGCAAATATGTATAGCCAACCGTGCCATCCACACCCTTGCCATCTGTTGAGAACCCGGCCGCTGACATTCCGAACAACCTTTGCAAGCCATTCCGATGCTTTGCGCTAGCAAATAAAATAGAGTTCCGCTACTAACGCCTGCCAAACCTCGCGAAGCTGAGGACTGCACCCAGCCAACACTGCAAGAGTCCTGCTGGTGGGCTGCGTGTTCGGAGCGTGCAGGACATGTCAGAAGGGATGCATCAGCAGGTCATGCCGAAACGATGCCTCGTCGCAGAAACCAGGCCCACGGACAGCACAGCGCTCACACTGATCTGCACAAGCCTCTGTAATTGGTGGGGTCTGTCTGCGAGCAATGCATGGGTTCCGTTGCGGTGAAAAGCTTCAGCTTGAGGGAAACATGTGGACATCCACCTCTGCACGCACCCGAAACCTTCTTGCCGTGTGGTATGCTTGCAGTGTCAGCGTTTCCCGCATGATCAGCTTCCGACCAAGCATCGTCCCGCATCCAGCCCAAATCCTGGAACGCATTCCTGGCTTCACACAAGGTCTTGAGCACAGAGACGTGCAAGAGCAGGTCGATCTCACACAAGGTGGTATTGCGCATTGCCTGAAAGAGCACTGTCACCTGTCAGCATTGCTGCCGAGCGTCTGCGCAGCCTGGAGAGACACCTGCCTGAGCGGTTGCGGGTGGGTCTTTCTCGCGTGTGGTGTAATTGGTGCCTCTGAGCTCCTGCTTGCTTGCCTCCACGCGTTTTGTTCTCACTCTCCAGGGCTCCAGCCCCTGTGCAACGTTTGCAGGCGGTTGCGCAGGCCTTGCAGGGTCCAAAGGTGGCAAGTTCAAACACCGCGCGCTCAGCCAAAGTGCATCGCCGAACGCCGTCTAAGGTTCGGTAAATTAAGCGAGTATCCCTTACACTGCCACTGTATGGACTGTATGGACGGTGACTTCAGTCGTGGCTTGCTGTTGCAAAACTATCAAGATGTCTTTATCGGTATGCGATTTTCTCGTGAGCTGTACGCGGGATGCCTCGCAGCTGCGGTCCGGTGTTAATCCGAAGCCCTCGCGGCAGACGTCACAGCGACCCAGGGATAGGTCCTCGGTCCATTGCAACACGGGAAGACGGCGACTGTTTGGGCCTCCATACCTTCTGTCTGAAACCAACCGCAACGTACAAAGATGCCGGAGCAAGCCAAACCACACCACCGGGTCTCTTTCTGACAAAGCGCGCAAACGTCACAGCCTTCGACTTGGCACTTTGAGCAGTCCGTTCCTGCAGACGCACTCATGCCCACATCAGCTCAATAGGTGCTGCCCGATGCTCCAGGAATCCCGACCCCGACACAACACAGAAAGCGTACTTGTCTGCCTCCTTGCAGGCCATAGCCAGCTCGGCAGCTTCCTCTCAGAAATGCTTTGGACTGCATTATTCGCCATGCTCAACCGCGCATGCTTGCGCAACCCAGGGAAAGTTAGAAGCTGCCGCATGAAAAACTACTTCTTCGTCGGTGGTGTCTAGTGATAGGGATGAGGAAGGATGTCACATGTTCCTCGCGAGCAGCACTATGTCACTAATCTCCTGAGTCGCAGTGACCTGGTCCCGCTTTGCCTGGAGGCGGAATCACAAGCAGAACGCCACGCTGGTGACTGCTCACATGTGCTCGAAACGTGCGGCACATGAGTGGCACAAAATTCTTTTAACCACCCTTTCTTTGCACAAGTGTTAGAAACAAGCGGAAGGGCCGTCCAGGATCCCTTTTGCATGCTTTCAAAACTCAACCGTCCTGGTCGCGTCCTTATCCATCAAAGAACAGGCCAACAAACAGGTCAGTGTACTAGAGATTCTGCCGACAAGTGAGGCAACCTCAAAATGCAGCTCTTCAGTTCGAGAGGCTGCAGTTGGAGCAGTGCATGGAGCAGGGGGCGCACACTCCTCGTGTCAGTCAGCATCAAGGGTTTCAACAGTTGTCTGCTGGCAAGAAAAGGCTTGCGGGTACAGCTTGAGACAGCTTGAGAGATTACTGAGAGTCGAAGACGGTCTCCGTCCGGTCTCCTGTGGGTGTCAGGCTGAAGCCCTGGTCGCAGCGCTCTGGATCACAGCGGCCTTCTCCCAGCAGCTCGCACCTGAACGCCGACCCAGCTTTGTTGACGAATTGCAGTTTCTGCATCCCACTGCCGGCGACAGTATGACGTTCTGCTCGGCCGGCCTGGAACAGTGATCGGCGCAGCTCAGGCAGTCCTCGCGCACCAGGTGGCCGTATGCGCGCATCAAATTCGGAGAAAGTCAGTGCTTCGACGACGCAAACGGACCGCAACTCCTAGGTCCTAAGCGAACCCCACCGAGGCAGCAAGTCTTTAGAGCAGTCCTGTACAATTCTGGTGCCATCGCTCCTGTTCTTGAGTGTCGAGCCTTCCACGCATTCCTGAATAGCACAAACAATCGTGACAAGAGAATCTGTGCGGTGCCGCTCAGTGCTCCTAACATCTCTTGCGAGTGTCGTTGCAAAGTGTCTGAATCTTCCTCTGCTCGAGGCGAACCCAAGCTTACAGTTGATCCTCATGGTTATCAAGCGTAAACATCGTCCTCCGACATATGCCAAGCTTCATGCGATGAAGCATGTGACTCGTGATGTTGGCTTCCCGGCTGAAGCAGCTTGGGTCAGCTAGCTCATTGAACCAAAGTACGACATCTCCACGCTGAAGATTCCGTGAGGTCTAGAGTCTAGAGTTTTCAAGTTGGAAAGCTCCCTTGCTACGCCTGCTGTCAATTGAGCGTGTGTGTGACAGCCTTTTCACAGCGAGCTTCCAGATTCTAGTAAAGCCTTCGGCATGTGCTGAGACTGGCCTGGCAGAAGTCCAGGAGTGCATCGCATCGCCGGCAGCCGCGAACTTGACATGGCCTGAACCAAGATGGGCATTTCTCTTGGTGCAGATTTCCGCACAGAGGTTCCTTTTGGAGCCCAGGACCCGAACTCGCAACTCCGGCGGTCTTTCGTGAGGCCGAAGGTGGCAGGGCAGCGACGACCTGACACAGCTGGCGGATCCCCCTCTATCGCAAGTATCACCATCCTTTTTAAGAAGCGATTGGCCAAACAAAGCATGTCCGAGGCAGTGGCAAGGGAGCTCTGTTGGAGTTCCAACACTGTCAGCGGCAGAACCACCTCGGGGAAACCCAAACTCCATCCATCCTCAACCCTACTCTCTGATGCTTTGCTGTCTGCTTGTGTGAGACAGCTCATAAGCGACACAACCCTGCCCGACATGACTGGGCGGCGAATCCGACGCGAAGAGCTCAGGCTTCTGTTTGTCCCAAGAGACTTTCCTGGGCGCCCAGCCCAGGCTTGTGGCCTGTGCTGGAGTCTTGCAAGGCTCGAAGATGCAGCAAAAGAAGCGCCATCATCCCAGCGAGTCATCAGGTCTGGGAGATTGCTTCTGTCATGTTCAGGCGGCACCTCCTCGTCGCAGCCCGAGCAGATGCTTCCAGCACATGGAACACCTCAGCACTTGGACCAGTTCCAACTTCGTTCTGAGACGATAGCGGAGATCTCCGCTAAAGGCCTGAAAACACAATGCGTATTGCGCTTGAACCTCTTGTGCTACACCGAGAAGCTTCGTATTGCCATTAGTTTAAGCCTCAATGCACCTGAAGAGAAACCCGGCAAACAGAAAGACTTCGATCCAAGCTTTCAAGTCTCATGCCCAACAGGCTGTACGCATCTGTACGCTGTACATGTGTGGGGTACTGCCCCCATACAGTAACAGTCTATAATAGGGCTACTATTCAGGGCCGAATATATCACTAACAGAAACATTATCCGACTGTTACTGAGTGGGGGCAGACCCCAATACATGTGCATGGTGTGACATTCTGCACTGAGCTTCACGGCACTGGCCGGTCAACGAAAGCCCACGCCCTGGCGCGTTTGGAGGCACACGGAAACAGCGGAGCTCATCTGATCTTATCTCACTGCAGCTTTCCAGGCCTAGGACGCATTTCCCTTCATCGCAACGCCCAGGGCCTCCAGCTGCGCAGGCTAGCTTCTTCCAGGACATGCAACAACAGCAACCACATGTCAAGCCGCCTTCACTTTCAACCAATCTCATTTGTATATTCGTACTGGCAAAAACTTGAGAGCCCAAGAAAAGCAATTCACGGCAGGCATCACGAAGGAAAACATAGTGCCTATTGCAGATACTCATTAGGGCTACTGTCTAAATTTGTTTTGCCTGAACGTGGCCGAAATTGTGTGTGCACTCGGGCCCCGCTTCGCTTGTAGGAGAAAAGTATTGGTTGGCTCAACCGTACTATCAACATATGAAATGTGATAAAGCATGGGACAAGTGCACTAGCGCAGACCACTACGGCTTCCTCTTGGCACCCGTTCTTTGCGAATGTTCAGCACATTCCCGGCCCTGACTACACGTCCTCGACTCTTAGTTGTCGGCAAACTTGCTGGCAGATTACATTTTAACTTGGATCATGCGACCACCTACTACTGCACCCCGCCATCTTTTCATACCATGTCGGTGGCGACATGCCCGCTCAATCCCCACTTACAACATCATGCAGTTTCTCGAAACTCTTGCCTGACTTGTGGCACTGTGCACATCCGTCACCACAGGGCCTCAACCATGCAAACATGCACCAATTTACACAGCAGAGGCGAAGCTTCAGCTGCAGTCCAGGACCCAGGCAGGCAAACCCGGAACTTGTGCCCTGTCGCAAGCGCCTGATCAGCGACTTCATCCGCGCGGAGGAATGCACAGAGAAGAAACAGTCTCGAACCAAGCCAGGTCGGACCGACCTGGTGTTGGTCTTGCTCGCGTTCCTGCTGTGATGGGCGCGGCGGCCGGCGGTTTATGAGAGCTGAAGTGATAGTCATGCTGTGATTGCAAGCAGCTCAAGCCTCTACACTCTTATGCTCCTGGGCGCCCGACTTCCAGCACGTAGCCACTGTCACAGGCCAGGCACGCTCCTTCGGAGTCGCACCTCGCTCTTTCGAATCCGCAGATGAGAAGCATGTGGTCGCAGACTGCACGAAACGCAGGCGAGGCCTGAGGCAGTGGGCGGAGCAGACTTTGCGCATGATCACAGCCGACTGCACCGGCGACGGACCTGAGTCCCACAACAGATTCTCAGAAACGATGCCGTCAAGGCAGCCAAGAAAAAACCGCAAACGTGGGAGTGTAAGTGCGTGACTGAGCGCGCCTGTGTCTTGGTTCACAGCAGTGACGAAGATGCGAGCCCTGGCCTTTGCAGGAGAACTTCTGGATCGCAGATTCCAGGAAACCCCTTTCCGTTCTCGGATCCCTTGAACTCAGGGCTCCGGGCCATCCATGGAAAGTCGCCGATGGTCCACTCTGCAAGGTTTGGGAAGGTGTTCTGGTACAGCCTGAGTTGATGACGGCTGCTCATCCGGCCCCCTTAAATGCCACGACCTGTGTCCCCAATACTAGGAGACTGGGCTCCACTCCCGAGGCCGCCGGCACCGCTTTTCCGCATGGCCTGTCTGCCAGGACAGCTAGTTGCTCAAAGATCTCTCTATAACGCACTGTACATGATTTGTGCGCACCAAGAAATGGCGGAATGCAGGCGAAATGCAGGCTGCATCCACTCTCACAGTCACCTCGTAGACGGCTGGAGCGAAACCGTGGCTGGTGAGCCACCAGCGCCTGGACAAACGGAATTGCGAACGGCCCTCGAATCCAAAAGCTTTGAGGCTCCAGCATCTGCAAGGGCGTTGCCTCCGCATGACCTGCTATGGGCACGGTTTTTTTCGACCCCTG
>CAJNDV010027513.1:19579-40028 GCA_905221635.1 Symbiodinium sp. CCMP2456 | reverse complement strand
CGGGGCGGAAAAAAAACCCAGCCCACCTGCTATGTATCAGCCGTCGCGCAATCCCGTGCACTCAACGGATCTTTCCCGTTTGACATGTCTGCTGCCCCCCCTTGCCGGCTCGCACCGTACCGAAGCCCACGGTTTCCATCACCACCACGGCCTTCCATGACCTGCAAGAATTTGGCAGATGCCCTGTATGGACATGTGGGTCATCGTTCTGCGGGTCCAGCAGAATCTAACCAACATTCTGAGGCTGTGTAACATAGAGTCTCCTCCTTAACATGTGTGGGGACGGCAGTCAACACAGTACCTCACACCGCAAAGACCTTCCCTGTGCTTCTGGTTCATCGGCATGCAAAGATATCCCACAATACCCAGCAGCAAAAAGTGCATCAGAAATGGAGTTGTTTTTTTTTCCTTGTGTGTTGCGGAGAAGCAAGTCATGCCATCAAACCTCCGTCAGTCACCAGAAAGGGCCTGGAGGCTGGAAGGACTCGGGCGCCCATCCGGAACGACTACCTCGGCGCAAATCTGGCGGATTTTGGGTACGAAGTCTGTTATTTCCTGCAAGCATTTTGTGCATGAACTCACTTCCAACTTCCAGCAAGTTTCCAGGCCTTCCAAGCTGCTTCATGATACTGTAAGGGCCGGGAGCGGCATGATTCTAACACGCTGAACGGAACAACCAAACTTTCCGCGGTTAGCTGAACTTCCCGTGCGGATTTGAGAAAAACCACTCGCAGATGCTGCCTTCGAACAGGCTGGTTCGCCATGCATCTCGCAACTCTTCCGGACTGAGTGGCCCTCTGGCCATGAACGCAGGATGCAGGTGCTGCTGCACACGGAAAGTGCTCATGCCGATGTCGAGTTCCCAGCGTAGTAGAGTCGAGGTGGCCGGCGGCTGCCTGGTCGAGCGAAGTACGAAGCATGCACCGTGGTCATTGATGTTCTAAGCAGAAACTAGTGGGGCACCACGTAAAACAGCGTCAACAAGCCATGTGCCCGTGATTTGGCCACCTGTTCCAACTTCGCCCGGACTCACGCAGGGCACACCTTCGCACAAAGCTAGTGCATTCAGCACGCTGCTGGAGCGTGGGAGCCGAGGGCGCGACTAACCTGCACTCCAGCAGACTGGTCCAGTGCCAGGGAATCTGACTCCGGAACAATCACCTGCGCAAACCGCGTTTCTTTAACAACTCCGCTACGATCTCGCTTGTCTCGCATTCTGCACCTGAGGGGCGCAGCAGCTCTGAGGGAGGCCCATGTTCGAGGTGAGCATCAGCACAGGCTCCTGATTCCTGTCAGGCGGTACTCTGTCGAAGTTGAAGGAAGCTGCATCATGCATGCATCTACCCGTCATGCATGTCCGTCTAAAAGCTTCATTGTGATCCAGATGCTAACCTGTGCCGAGTTGAATCGCGCCTGACAGCTCCGTAATGCACGGCCGTCAGGGGGCAAATGTTGAAGTAAACCGACACACAGACCTCGGAGACACTTTTCTGATCAAGCACGCAGATTTCATGCCGTTGTGACCGCGGGTGCGAAGGCATTGCCTAGCAAGAACCAGTGACTTGAGGTTTCTGCACAATGCATTGGCTTACTCACGATGATACTGCCAGGAACGGCTGGTGATTACTGGGACTTCCCACTCTCCCTGTTGCCAATGCCCTGGCTAGAGTGCACTGC
Source organism: Symbiodinium sp. CCMP2456 (assembly GCA_905221635.1). Taxonomy (NCBI): domain Eukaryota; class Dinophyceae; order Suessiales; family Symbiodiniaceae; genus Symbiodinium; species Symbiodinium sp. CCMP2456. Next base: position 38,351 of record CAJNDV010027513.1, on the reverse strand, counting down.
AGCCCCCAAACGTCTCCGACGAGCATGGCATACTACGCCGACCCAGAATGCCTCTCGCATCCCTGCACCCTCAAGCACCGCTCTATGGAATTGGCAACGCGATTCGGGAAGCTCTGATATGCTCTGATGCGAGTGGCGCAAGCGAGTGCTACGCCGACGGGAGCCCAGTAGATCAGGAGCCAGGTCCTGCAAAGTCTCCGCGAAACCCCGAACGCCCGGTCTGCCCTTGGCGGTGCCTGAGGGGTTCGCCGCCCAGCCGTCGCGCCGACCGGCGCTGGAGCCTTGCCTGCAGCCATGCTTTGGCAGCGCTCAGAGTCGGGAACTTGCTTTCGGCTTCTCGCCCCCTGGCCTCCCAAGTGAAAGCGTGCTCGCAGTCAAAGATGAAGAGGATGAAGTTGCAAAGGTAATTGTCGAAATCCAGTGTAGTGAAAACAACCCACCTCAAGGCATTGCGCCGCAATGACCAGCGCGAGCGAAGGGCACTGCTCATGGTTCCCATGCTCTTGGCTCGGGGCAATTTGCCGATGGTGGCAATGGGCGTCCTGCATGGTTGGGTTTCTCATCTTTTCGGAGCGACTGGAACCAAGGCAGCTTGCGATGCAGAGTTGCAGGAGCTCACTCTGGGAGCCCAGGTCAATCCGAACGCTCTGCAGGGACACAATCCCTATAAACAGGACCTGCCCAACCTCAAAAAAGTCATTCGCTGTCTCTCAGGTGCAGACGTGCTAGCCAGAATGAGTTGAATTGCCATCAGCAGCACGACCTGTGCCATGAGCCAGGAAAGGACCATCCAAAAATGCCACATGTCAGAGCATGCCGCTCAAGTCAATTGCCACAGCTGAACTTTACCCAGCAAGCACCAAGCTTCAAGGCAACAGGCAGTACAGAGCAAGAGACGACGTAAATGCCACAACGCCGCTGCGACAGACCCTGCGCACCACAGCCACGAGGTATTGCAGGATGAATGCACCAAAGCCCAGGAATCGCTGCTGCATGGTCATTTGGACCTGAAGCAGGAAGTTGGACATGGTAAGATGGAGCAGCCCAGGCAGGAGGATTACGACTAACAGACAAAGTCGACTTACGAGATCATGCGGTATGAGATGTTTCCTTACAGCTGTACTGAAGCTGCACAATGCCATTGTGACTCGGTGACTTAGCTGGGGGCAGCTGGCCGGTGTGCGAGAACGCGGTACAGCTTGGCAGCATCCTGCCGCACGCAGAGTACTTGGGGCTGGACAACTTCAAATTAAAGCAAGACTGCGCCAAACCCAACCATGCAAAGGCATTTGCACCCAAAAGAGCTACACATGACGAGCAATGTATGTGCAGGTAAGTCGGAGGCAAATTCTATGAGGCGCCTATGCTCAGATGTGTATATCTTGTGCATGTACATGTACCGCGGAGGTGTATGCACAATGTGTGTCAGATACTTCACAGCTGTACGAGTTCCTATGTGATGACAGACCGGGGAAGTTCTGCGACACCCTTGAGCTTTGCCACACAATTTTAATGAGCAGCTATTTCGTCAGAGACTGGCCAGGCCTTAAACTCCCCACTGACTCTGAAGAGGGTCAGGAGCATGGACCTCAACGCATGATTCCTCATGATCTGGTCACTTGTTGCCAGGGAACTGCAAGAGCTTCGCACCCAGAACACATGGGGTTCGGTGTCTGCTTTTCATGCTTCGATATCACGCTGCAACCTTCCACAGCCCGTCCACATCATCACGAGGCCGGCGCAGGCACTTCATCGCATTCACAGACCTGGGGTAGAACAGACACGGGCAGCGACGTGCCAACACGTTCTCGCACACACAACATCTTTGTGAGGCATACAGGACCTAGGATCTGGGACAGTTCCGCTCACTTTCGAGCTGGTGCCCGATGTCTGAGCTCAGTGTGAGGCCAGTAGTCCGATATCGGAACTACCCACTGGCCACTCTCGAAGAAGTACCTGCGGCGGTACTCGCACATCTTGTTTGCCCTGGCCACTTGGATCCAACTGCAGGAGGGGACGCCTCGCAGAATGCGAGACTGCCCATGCACTTCCAGGGCACTCGGGAGATGTCCAGCCCACGATCCAAAGCATGCCGAATTGCCCAACCTAAGTCTTAAAATATGCAAGGGATAGAATTTGACATCCTGACCGACGAAGACTGCAACAACGCTGACGAAAGCTGCTTCTACACCATCTTCGGCCAAGCAGCAGCGACTGCGAGCATGGGAGCAAGCACACTTGCCCTGGCTGACCGCAGTCTGCTTGCTGACATGACCCCAAGCGGCGCGAAGTAAGGACCAGCACACGTTACAAGACTTGCGAGAGCAGGTTTGCGGAGTGATGTCGATCCATAGGACACTAATGTGGGTGAAGTCTGACCATGTTTCTGCCGCTTCTGATCGCGTAAGTTTGCGCAAAATCTCCAAACTCAAAGCACTGACAAGATCCCCGATCAAGGGCTCGGGCGGCTGCAGCAGAACTCTTTGTTTAGAAGCGTAGAACCAAAACATGCTGCCAGTAGCCACTAGCTCCTTCTTCAGAAAAGAGGGTTGTGGAAGTGGGTTGCCGCGTGAAATGGCCAAGCAAAATAGGCGTAAGGATTGGACAGCGGGTGTGGATGGCCGAAGGAAAGTGATGCCTCCCGCTGACGAAGATCAGGTTGTAGCATGTGTGGCTGAGGTCGATGACCTCCTGCTGCGGCTCTTTACTTCAAGCTGCTTATTGTTGAAAGCTGCACAGCTAAGCCGCAAGGTGTGATGCTCCAGGCAGCCTCCTGTGGCTGCGAGTCCACCAGCGGAACCCTGCAGCAAAGGCAGATCCGCACCATGCCATCATGCTGTGAAGACGCATGCACTCGGCACGAACGGTCTGTCTTCACAACCAGGCCTCACCGAGTTCCCATTGGAAGGGGCAGCCGGATCTAGGGAAAGAGATTCTTGTTCAGAGTGCAAGTCACGAAGCTACTTCTCGCTAAGGTCTAAGGATGGTGCTCTTGACATAACTCAGTTCCAGGTCTTGCCAGGAGTGTCTGGCAGCCATGTCCTCGGGTGTCGCATTTCAACCACTCAGTCAAAAACTACCCGGATCCGGTCCCAGAGGCCCAGGCCACGTACTCTGCCTTAGGCGAGCCGTCCAAGTTGTCGATGTCCTCTGACAAAAGGCTCGACAATGCACGGCATGCTCGCAAGAGTCCGGTAATCTGACCGTTGGCTCGAACATAAAATTGCAGGAATCTCCATGAAGGGGCGGCTTCGGCTAGCGCCGTGCACGAAGCGACAGAGACATCCTGGCCTCCAGGTCCGCCATGTCGGATTCTGTCGAAGCCCTTCACAAACGGCCCGCAACCGAAAAGGCAACAACGCCCCGATGCGGCCGGCACCTGTAGCAACGGCCGCGAGCATCCCATGGCACAGATCTAGAGGAAGTCCAGGGTTGTAGTTTGTTGAAGCTTTGCTGGTGAAACATCGAATGTTCAAGCTCTCGGTTGAGTGTCTGGCACAGTGATAAAAATGCCTTGGCACGCTCACTTCCTGGTGAACTGTCTGTGATACTATGATTCCAGCCACAAGGTGCCACAGGCAGGTCGTCGGGCTCTGCTGGGATTGCTACAGCAGGGAAGTCAGCGAAGTGCTAGCTGATTGTGGGTGTCTGTACCTGCCCTGCGGTATGGCAGATGGCGTGAGGTTGGTTGGTGCTCGGACACAGCAAGGATGTACTCCTGCTGTTCTTAGTCCTGAGGCAAACTCACATATCATTGTATAGTGCAGAGCCATGTCAATGAATCGCTATATCTGAAATGGGAGCAAATTAACTTAACTAGTTTTGGTCTTCCTGCTGGTCGGCATAGGTCCAAAGCTCATTTCGTGGATGTAAAAACGAGAATGGTCCATCGTACCGTTCTCGTGCTCATAGCCCTGGCCTGTTTACAAAACTTTGCAAGTTCACGCAAGCCTCCCGTTCGGCTTGCCACCGTTTCCAGTGCAGTATGGCTACTAGGCCAAATTATGCTGGTAGCACAACCGCAGCAGTGCCGCCAGTGACAGCCAGCAAAGCCCTCGGTCCCTCAATATAGTGACCACAGTAATCTAACATAGACAACTTGTCATGGTAAGAACGGTGGAAATGTGGCAATGACACTGGCAGTGACGAAAACCAGCAGTGCCAGAACGTGCCTGGAAGAACTAGAAAGCAGCGGTAATGAATATGACAGTTTCGCACTGACACTATCTCCCTTGACAAAGCACCTGCAGCCGCAGGCGGGATAGCCTAAGGCCTAAGGTCCCACCAGCCCATCAAGGCATCAAACTCAATACAGTTGATCTGGACTTGCATGTGCTTTTCGGTCGCACACTGGAACAAGACTCAAGTGTGCCAGGCGGAAGCACCGCGGCACAAGAATTCTGGACTTGCTGCCATCTCCGGCGATCTGTGTCTGTATTCACACCTGTGAACTGTAAGAAACAAATCTGCGCAACTCGTCTTGCCGGCACATTTTTCAAGGTGACAACGTGACAGAACTGCCACTTCGTTGAATGAAAAGTTGGAAATCGTCCGTATCCAGTGAGAAGTGTCCCTACAAACTTAAGAAGTCAGCATCCCTGTCTTTCTCGCAGGGAAAACGCTTTCAACGACTAAACAATTTCAGCGACTAAACAAATTATGAGCGAGAGCCGTCTCGGTTTGTATTTGAAGTGTGAGAGCTCCTCTGTCACAAGACCCTTCTACCGCTTACAAACCAAAATACGAGACTTCGCGAACGTCTTGATGATGGTAACGGTTGTCAATAAACAGGGCAGGGCCCAGAGCGGCAGGGTAAGGGCAGGGCAGGGCAGGGGAGGGAGGCTGGGCAGGCTACCAGGAAAGCACAACGAAAAACTCGCACAAAGCCCGCCCAAAACCCCGCCAATTTCGCTCAAAACCCGCCCAAAACTGCGGACCTGAACCCCATACAATTTCTATAAACCCTAAACCCTAAACCCTCAAGGCAGGATAGATAGAAATTGTATAGTCCAACCCCAGCGCCCAGAGCTTTTGCGGCGCTGTGTCCACGGACAGCAAAGAAGCATACCTGGTCCGCACACCACAGCACAAAAGTTACGTTCGGGTTAAACTTCAAAAAGCACACGGTGCCTGCCCTCTGTGATGAACCTTTTGGCGAAATCTTTCAACTCCTCAGCACACTTCGCATCATCCACTTCGTCCCATCACATAAATCCGTGCGGTGCCTGGCTCGCACCATCAGTGCTGATGCATCCCTGACATTGCTGAAGCGACCTGCAGCAATTCACGCGCGGGACCGCTACATGGGATGGGGCAGAAGAGGCCTGCACAGCATATGACAAAGTTCTTGCTGATGCGCAGCGGCGAGCAACAGCTTCTCTCTTTCCTGGCAGGACAAAGCTGTGCGGCTCCTCCCCAAAACAGCTCGTGCAGCGTCTCGCCCTTCATGATTGCTCGCCTCCTCGCTGTTGCTGACTCCGGGGTGGGGTTTCGATCGCTCGGTCCTTTTCACCGCAGCAAGTTCCGCAGGGTCTAAAGACTGTGTAACCCGCGCCGGGGGGTGGGTCCTGCTGACTTGTTGCCGTAGCAGCAGTGTGACGCTGCCGGCGCTCCGGGATGCGCAGAGGAGTGTAACTACTTGGCCGGCTACGCAGTTGTCTCGAGGACCTACAGACTTCCTTGAGAGGTGAGCCAGGCCCAAGTTCAAGGCGACAGGAAGAAAGGAAAGAGCAATGCACACACGCATGTACAAACACAGAGAGAGACAGAGAGAGAGAGGCAGAGAGAAGAATCGTTTGTGTCTTCTGTTGTGGCCAGCTACGGGGCATGTCTAGTCACTACAGATGGTTGTCAAGGCAGTTCCAAACCACGTCGGGGCATGATAGGGTGTGTTGTTATCCTCCTTTGGCTGTACCTTATAGACATTGCACTCAACGGGGGAGCCAGTCTGCAGCATGCATGTGTCAGCCTTCGGAACTGTACATCATCTATTATCCTTTGCTTCGGGGGATCTCGTCTCAATATGTCATTTCACGTCCTTCCCCGAAGCTCCAGAAAGTATGAGGGGCCCTGGAGGCGAGGGGACAGTCCCCTATACACCCAGAGGAAGAAGAGAAGAATAGAAGACGAAAGAGGGAGAGAGAGAAGCTGCGTCTGCGCAGGCTTTGAGACCAGGGGGCGATTGCATGCAAGGGGTGCGGGAATCCTCCTGCTCTTGTGCTGGTGATGATGCGAAGCTGTGCCAAATTGCTGTTGGGAAAGCTTTGGGGGAGGCTCAATATCTTGTATGCTTTTTTGGGGACTGAGGGTCGAGAGGATTGTTTCAAAGCATGCGCAGTGTAGTAGAAAACTAAGAATTTCAAAGTGTCAGCTTCTTTTTATTCGATGCAGGCCATCGCGAAGGGCGACGTCATCTGCACCAAGGACGAAGAGACCGACAGGAGTTCTGGGGCTACCCGACCTTGGGACACTGGAAGGAGAACAAAGTCCAAGGAAAGCTGCAACTCAAGGGCGAGCCAGTGAAGATGGACGAGGCGCTGCCCTTCTACTGCCGCTCTGGGCCCTGCCCTGTTTATTGCTGTCCGGAGGGGGCTGGACTATACAATTTCTATTTATCCTGCCTTGAGGGTTTAGGGTTTATAGAAGTTGTATAGGGTTCAGGTCCGCAGTTTTGGGCGGGTCTTGTGCGAGTTTTTCCTTTTGCTTTGTTCCTGCTGGCCTGCCCTCCCTGCCCCCATGCCTCCTGCCCTTCCCCCGCTCATGTCAAACGACTAGCTTCAGGCAGACATTCAGGGCAGCCTACCACGGTGTCGTGCAGTTTCATACCCGTCGTATCTACGTATAAGCGTGGGTGTGTGTACAGTTGGTGGCATCTCGAATCGAATCGATGTGAAACACCACAAGACTGAACGACGATGCGCACGAAAGCTAGCGGCTCGCACGTGCATTTAGTTTGGTCCAGATCAGACGGAAACCCTTCTGACGGCCTTAGCTGCAAGAGATCTTTGCGCTAATTTTGGATGCTCCTTCCGTGGCCGGTCTTAGTCCTGACTCTGCAGGATGGTCCACGCTGTGAGACAAACGATGCCCTGTTAGCGCTTGCTCTTTCGTCGAACGAAACTGACGTACTGACGTAGCATGGAAGCCTTAGCAACAACAGGACACAGTCCGAACACGATGGACAACCTTTGGCCCATCAGTCGTCTTCGACAATGACGTTTTTCAAGATGTCGTGCGCCAGGAGCCGGGTGGCATCTGGCCTGGCGTTCCAAGCACAAGGGAGCACACGCGCGCCTGAGCGAACGCAGCACTCCGCGCAAAAACCACCCGGCCTGTCGGCTGGATCTCTGCGTGTGCAGAGACGGATGAAGTCCTGGCCTTGGAAATGGACAGGGGACAGCAGTGAACCTCTGTCAGAAAGCCGAAACCGTCTGAGCTGGCCACATGCAGGCGACACTCCTTCTGGGATGGGAGGCCTTGCAAGATCAAGACCTCCCCTGTGCTGGCACCAGGACAATCTGAGAAGCAAACGTGGCGTCCGACATTGCGATTTTGCACATGGCGGCCTCATTGTCAAGATTCACTCTTCCCTTGAACTATACCCCCCATCCAGATGTCTCTTCCCCGAAGACCCGTACGGCGACACGAAGAGACGAAGGATGCGCAGGATGCAAACAAAAATACAGCTTTTCTGCTTCTCAAGGCGTCGTCGGCTGAAAAGCTGCAAAGACGAGAACATGTCCAATGAATGAGGTCGAAGCCATCGGATTGTCGAAAGAGCCCCAGGGACTCTTAGCCGTGGCCATCTCAATCACAACCTTACGCTTCGTTCAGAGTGTTCAGGTCTGTCCATATCAGCCCATGCTTGACGAACCAACAGTCGTCAGCTGAAGGATCTGACATCGGGTACTGTATAAGCTCTCACGAATTTCAATGCGAGAATCGCCTAATGCTCCTCCGGTGGGCAAGGTGTGCGATATCGGCGCATGAGCAAGAAAGCAAGACTTGGCCTGAGGCGCACCCAAAGCTCCAAATGTCAGCCTTCCGTCCGTAGCCGGTGTTCTTTATGACCTGACATCGAACTCCTAGTCTTGAATCGATAACTCAGATCGTCATCTTGGGAGAGACTTGCGAACTCGGATCGTGGGCTGGTGCTGTTGAGCAATGCACCGACCCTCGAGTAGATCTGCGAGCCTCGGGCGCCATCCAGGGAATGGAACCCCGCATGGTGTGCGACCTTAGCTGTAACACTGCTGCATCGAGTCTGATTGTCGTCTGTCTCGGAGATCGGAGTCCGAGAGGCATCGTGTCATTGTCACGCTTCGAGCAACCGAAATCGCTCAGCTTGGCGTGGCAGTCCAAATCGACGAGAACATTGGCGCCTGAGACACGGCTCATGGCCGTAAGTCGGTCTTTTTGGATGGACCCTGTTCGGGCGACTGCTTTAAATTCTGCAGGATCACGAGCCCTGTGTGCGATCCTATGCGGCAGACAGCTAAAGCAATAGCAGACGAGCCGACAGGGAGCTTTCTCACTGTATTCGTTGGCCAACCGGTTCAGGTACTTCTATCATGGATCTTACGCTGGGCAAGCAAGCGCAGAGAGTAGTCTTGGTGCAAATTGTCATGTCTATGGCACGCTCAACCTATGCCGGCACCAGTTATACGCCGTGTGTATCGTAAGTGAGGGGTCTGTGCATATGTAGCATCAGTATGTGCGCAGTGTGCAGACCTAGGCGCTGACGTGTGTGCTGACTTACATGCACAAACGCATCGACACACACACCTCACCTCTAGCTACACAGTCATGTATGTAAATTGAGACCTACATTCTCAATACAGAGGTATATCATTCTGTGTATGGGTGCAACTGCATAACCACAGAAAAAGCAAGTCAACTTAACGCGTATATGCCTGTACAGTATGTTGCATTATATGCTACCAGTACTCTTTCTTGACACTTACATTAAGTGTTGCTCATGGTACTAATTACCTGCTGACCCCCTGGCTGCGTGGTTGCTCAGCTACGGATACATGCATGCATGCATGCATGCATGCATGCATGCATGCAAGGACATGCAGATATATACACAGACAGGCATGGAGAGGAGAGGATGGAGAGGAGATGAACACCGATAGATAGACACCGGATAGGTAGACTCAGGTAGACTGTCTGCATATGCCCTTTGGAAGTGCAGAGCGATGTTCATTGACAGTCAGGATCACAACATGCTTCTGCATCGTCTGCTTTCCTGCATGCCTAACTTACAAATACCGTTCTGTCGAACGACATCCGACAGCACATCCCAGAACTACCACGGCAATGCCTATCGGAGAGCTCACGAGAGCAAGTTGTGTGCGTCCGTCCGCATTTGTTGAGCTTTGATGATGTGGGTGCTGCGCAGTTCACAGATTGAGCTTCGAAGGGGACCTTACCGCAGAGTTGCTTTGAGGCTCCTATCCCGTAACAACAAGAGCAGCTACGAGGAAAGTCTAATTTAGGCTGGCCTTTGATGTCGCGATGCACGACAGGAGTCTCCCTGGTGTGCAGATATTCCAACCTGAAGAGGAAAGAGCACGGCAAAGCAGAAATGTACCTGGCTCTCAAAATATCGACCCCGTTGCATCAAGTAAGTATGTCACAAGGAGTCCAGCTGTTGACGACTGCACTGCCGGTGTACATGTAGCTGTAGCAGCAGCCGCCGCTCCAATCCGTGCCGGAGCCGAATGGCTCTGAGTTTCTGGCCCTTCCAACATCTCCCTCGTGTAAGCCTGGGAGCATTGAGGCCCTCATCAAGGACAGGTACCAGCAGATGTCTCGAGGATCTGCTGAAAACTCCAGGCCCTCTGAGTTCTCGGGCCAGCAGCAAGGATTCTTCGAAGCAGCCGAACCTCAATGATTTGAAGCTCTGGATGCTCGCAGCGACAGAGGCAGGGGGGTTCCCGCCGGGTTCTCGTGAAATCTGAGCCAAGAGCTGCCGCAGAGCTTGCGCCAAGGAGCCACCTGCCCAGCCCGGCGCCCAAATGTGACGAACCAAACTTGAGGGACTGCAAGCGTGAAGAGCTGGCTAGGCGGGCTCCAAGCATCATCACATCCAACCACATCAGCAGCGGAAAGCAAACAGAGCTCACGACGCGGGCGATCAGTACCGGAGGGGAAACAAAGCTGGCGAGGCGGGCTCCATCAGCAAGGTGGGGGAAACAGATATGGCATTATCACCTCCGGCACATCCAACCACATCAACAACCTCAGCGAGGAGGGGGGAGGGGAGGGGTTTTGCTCGATATATCAACTCGTTTGCGTCTGGGCGGGGCGGTCCCGCCCCGCTGCAGATACAAACGAGAGCCTCGCTACGCTAGCTTCCGTGAATAGTCCTAACAGCGAACACTTGCTTTGGACTGCTCTGCGTGAGTTTGTGGAATGCGTTGCTGTAGAAATTCGAAGCCCCGGCCTGCCATGAACTCCAAGTAGATGAACAGGGAGTCACCCTAGGCACTCGACACTGACGGGAATTTAAGCACGGGAATCCAGGCAAGGTGCCGCTGCTGAGCTGTGTCGAGGCATGCTTTCACAGATGGTTTTCGTCGGTATTATTTGGGCGCCAGGCCATATAATCATGGCCGAGGTAAGCGACTATTCGGGGATGTTTCAGCTCCTGCAGCCGAGAGATGAGAGTCTGCTTCTGCACAAACCAAGAAAGGCCTTCGTGAAGCCTTCATTCTTGTCAAAGAGACACAAAAGCTCCAGTCTGCCACTCCAAGTAGTATGGAGCACGGCACGTTCTGATCCTATCGCTTTACGAAGACGGCCGCGGAGCTCCATTTGGAAGGGCAGAGCTTATAAGAAAGTGGCTCCTCTTTGCCACGAGCCTGTCCGCAGTCGGAAGGTCCACGAATGCATGTTTTCAGCTGCGGCCATGGTGGAGGGGTGTACGCGATTACATTTCTCGGTGCAAAGAGCAACCTCCGCCTGCAACAGAATTTACTTCAAGCAGTTCTGTCCTCCTTCTGGTTCCGTGAGACAGCCGGTTTTCCATCTTCCAATTTCGAACAGGGAATCTGCTTGCAAGCCCTCTGAGGCATGGATTCCGCAGCCCCTTGACCAAGGCGGAGGGTCTTGCCGAAGGCGACAATCAGGCTGGTCCTTGACGATTTGGATCTCGTTCTCGAGCTGGTCCTTGAATTTCATGTCAGCGGAATCGGAAGCGTTGATGACCACCTGCAGGTTGCAATGCGTGACATCATCGCTTCTCACGCAACTGTCTGTATGAAACCCGAACAAAGCAAGGAACACCATGTATGATGACGCTATTTACGAAGTCGCACGTTCTCTATTCTTCCTGTGCCTCCTTTACCGCGAGGAGCTCGCCGGTTTGCTGGTCCATCGCTTGGTACACGGTGCCTGACGTGGCGGGGATCCGCCCGATGGGAACTGCTGGCGAACCTTTGGGAGCCTACTACCATTCACACTTTTGGGTCCTTGAGGTTAATGCTATGATGACCTGGACTCAGAACAAGCTCTTACATCAATCCCTTCAAGTTCTGTTGTAGTGCCCAGCCTAAAGAGCCACGACCGATGGATTCTCCACGGATCCAACGCCGGCCACCTCGAAAGCGCAAGGAGCACTCAGGAAGCGAAGGTCCGTGCGACTCTCCAACTAAAGCCCGTAACAAGATCGTTTCATTCCTGATGCAACAATCAAAGTACTGCTGTGACCATCCAGAGTGGTAGCCTGACTGGTGCACTAGGTCCCCTGCTGGATGGACCTTTGATCACAGTGAAATGGCCAGTTCCTGAATGCGCATGTGTGTGTCCGAGAACAAGCTTGTGCTGGGGCTTCTCGATGGAGGAAGGGTGTCAGAGCGGATTTGGAAGAGGTCACACACTTAGCGCAACTTTCAGGGCGGTTGACAGGACCTGGTGAAGCAAATCGTGTCAGGGACTGGGCCACTTCGAGCTTCAGCAGGATCTGGACATGCTGCATTGTGACGACTGAGACAGAGACGCAGCGTCTCCTGTGCAACGCCACCACGCAAAGCAAGGACATCCGGCGGAACAACCACGATGACTGTGCATGACCGAGAAAAGGCAGGCACCTCCATGTCGGCAAGGGACTTCTTGCCCGGACAAGGACTGAGCTGGGTGACCTCACACGCAAGGATCTGGAGCCGACCCGAAGGATCTGGAGGCATCGTGCTTCAAGACAAGGTATGTCTAATCAGTTCCAGCCCTCGGCCTATAGTCACACGTCTTGAAACAGCACTGTCACGGTCTGAGCGCCTCGCACCATGTGTACCAAACGTGCACTCGAACCTTGGACAGGATGAGGCTTGGTTCGGTTCCGTCCGCTCAAGGAACAAGTGAAGAAAACCATCCCTGAGGCTCGGGGTGCGGCGGAGACGGCGCGCTGTCGCCTCGAATGTCCAGAGTGGTGTTTTAGATGCTCAAATCTGATCCCGGCTTCAGGTTGCTGCTCTCCTAGTTTGAGTTCTTGCTACTCCCGCGACTTCTTGCTGTTCGCCAGTGTTTCTGTGATGAGGACATAGGCGAGAAGGCAGACAAGGATGCCGTGGCGGGCCTGGACCAGTTGGACCAGTCTCCGGTACCTTCAGCTCGCTTGGCCTCGGCTTGCAGCAGTTGGGAAGGAGCCGACTCTCCGCCGATTCTCTTTCTCGCCTACTTGCGTGGTTGAAGTTGAATCCTGTAACCTGAAGCTGGGCCACTGCTAAAATTTGACAACATGCCTCTTTTTTTTGCATTCGTCTCATTCTGCCCAGATCGCTCTGGGGGGACTGTGCCGGGCCGCGAGGCACTGGACAGCATTAAGCGGTGTTCAGGGAGCCATTGCGGATGTCGACGTGATCGTCATGCGTCGGGGGCGGCCAGGCGGACTCTTTGTAGGCTAACTCCTCGGCTGTCGGGTGGCCCCAGAAGAGGATGCTACCATCGACGAGCATGGAGAACTTCTGCAAAGTGTAGCCAACGATGTCGAGATCGCTTTCGGGGCGGAGGATGCTGGTGCCATCGGGCCTTAAGTGCCCGCTGGCATCGTGGCCGAGGCCCTGTGTGGAGCAAACCTCGACGAAGTTCTGCTCTTCGCAGGACTCCCACATCAAGCAAGAGGTCGTGGCAGAGAAGTTGAAGACTCTTGCACCCTCTATACCTGCACCCTCACATCGGCTGCGAGAGCTCCAGCTGGCTGCCGTGCCTACGAAGGTCGGCTGGCAGAAGGCCTCATCATCCGAAGAGCCGCACATGCCTCTCATCAGTTAAACAGGGACACAGAGCAAACAACTTTTACCATCACAGTCGAAAGCTACATCTCAAGGCTGAACGCAGGCCCGAGGAAGATGCTATTGCTCTGCTGAGGGACTGATGTAGGAGATGGGGCGCTTTGCCTCGCACGTGAAGTCGACCAGGTCCCCTGAGACAGGGGCGAAAGCCCTGAACAGATCCGAGGCATGGCAAGCGAGGTAGTTGGTAAACTGCCCTCCATTGCTGAAGCCAGTGGCGAAAACCTTGTTCATGTCTGCACAGGTATTCAGTTGCGCCCACGCTAAGAGAGCCTGCACAAAACCTAAATCTTGCTGCATGTCCCGCCAGCCGCAGGCAGAGTCATCTTTTTGATTAAGGTGTTTGCCTTGCATGCAGCACTCGCCTTGACACTCGGGAGGACAACAGGCTCCCACGCCGCTCATGCCGTTGCTGCGAGATGTATTCATACCGAAAGGCAAGATGCCTAACCAACCATATCTCGTCAGCTTCTTGGAGAGGCCCATCATAACGTCTGTATACCACGGCGAGTCTGAGAAGCCGTGAAATGCTAGGACCAGAGGGACACTGCCTGGTGCAAAGTCTTCAGGCACGGATAGCAGGAACTGGCGCTGAAGCTCGGGCATTTGAACCAAATGCAGACCTGGACCATAGGATGTGCAGGGTGTGTCCACATTCGTCTCTCGTCCTTGCTGGGTCTGGAGCAAGGCTTCGGTCTCCGGCCGCATGAGGCAGTGAGCTGAGCGCAGAATCAAAAGCCGCACAACATGTGCAAGAGCAAGTCGCGAGGCTGGTGCCATTGGGGTGCTCGGCAGCCCAGCCCATATGAAAACCAAACGGTTCGCTAGTTCGCTAGAGGGACTTGAGCCCGTGGCGGAAGGTTCTCTCTTTGCGGGTCGAACGCAAAAAAACGAGACACCACCTCTCACCGAAGGTCGGGGGTCCTAAAGCGTAGAGACCCGCCCCCTCTTCTCGGGGGCCCTGCCCCGGCGGAGCGGTCGCGATCGCCTCCGCCTGCAGTAACAAGGCGGCCGCTCAAGTATCAGCTCTCTACGAAAAAAAGTGTTTCGCTCTTTCTGTTAGAGTTCTTTCCGACTTTTTGGCCCTTTGCAATGCATGGCTAGGTGCAATCTGCAGCCCAGCTAACTCGTCTTGTTCGGCTTGCCGCTCTGTTCTGCTCAGGCCGTCTTCAGATAGCCAGCCACACATTCCGAAGTTTCGCGGGAGGCCTCCGGGCCAGCTGCCGGCTTGCTCGGCCGCCTCCGCAGCGCAATCACAAGCGCACCAAGCGCAGCGGTTTCCTGCAATCCTTCGAATCGTAGTCGCCCCCGCCCCATTCTCTTCTTTTCCGAGTGCGGTCTCTGTACCTCCCTGCACGCCGAAAGCCTCAGCCTTGGATGCTCCCTTTGAGAGAGCACACGATCTACTGGAACTTGCCAAGCGCAAAGCTCAGGCTGAGCAAACTGCCCCTAGGGCGTTGTGATGCGAAAATTCATCGCTTCTTGAGGCCGATCCTGACACACGGCCGCCCTTCCGCTTCCCTCCTCACCAGCCGTGCTGTACTGTCTGAGTCTACGCACTTCAAAACCCTAGCCCAGCTGGGCAAGAGCTGAAGCCGGGTTCGCAAAGGAAGTGTCCGCTGCTTTCGACAAGCCACTTCTCCTGGACATGGTGCTCTCTGTCTGGCAAGCCTATGCCGCGCAAAAACGGCCTTCCTCGAAAGGCAAACACTGAAAGATCGAAACACCTCCCGTGTCAGGCAGTCCCTGCCGACTCCAAGAAGGCTATCTCTTTTGTGAGCTGATCACGAAGCGTCATCTTCTGTTGCAGCGCCGGTGTGCGCCCTGTCCAGATGCCTGTGGTCACCTGGAGGGACGTGAATGTGAGCGCACACGCTTTCTTGGCAAATTTACAGGAAACGTGCGCGGTGATGCTGGTTGTACTAACCCGACGCACAGCCAACCTGACGGTAGAAGATGCCAGACGCTACGAAGGTCGCCTGCTGGGCGGTGGTCAGAGACGTGCCCAGCTCCTGCCAGTCTCAGAACTGCTTCCTAAGACCGGACCAATAGTTGCAAGAACACACAGCAAGGAGTGGATGCCACTACCAACATTCAGCAGAAGACGGACAAACGAAATCACGACAACAACGTCACAGACGAAGCCAAACACAACACCAACAACAGCATCAATAATGGCGATGTCGACGCCACCAACGTCAACAATCACAACAGCAAGCGGACGGCGACGACAAACGACGACAGCAACAGTAATATTTGCAATGGACTCGAGGCGACAAAGAGATAACGAAGGGAGAGGAGGCTCACGATGCTGCAATAGGACTGGGACACCACAGTTTCCAAAAACATTGAAAAGTGAAAGCAACTACCCTAAGTTTCCTAGCGTCGTAACTAAGAGCTTGGTCAGCAGCTTGGTGCTGCGGTGCTGCCCCTCCTGGAGTCGCTTGTCGCCTTCCTCGCTACCCCCGGCGAGCCGCAGCTCGCTGCGCCGCTCGGCCATCTGCTCTTTCAAGCGGGTGACCTAGGAACCGGCATGAAATCCCAACAGCAGAACAATAGAGTTATCCGCCGACCTCTGCTGGGGCGCCCAGAAGTTAGAATTGCTGTTGCAATGCCCGGCCAGACCCGGCCCCACCGGGCAACATTCGGTCCTACATTGAGTCCTACACGGTCGCAGTATTGAGTATTCTACAGTATTTTATGAGGTTCCGATGCATGCCACACCCGGCCCCACTCGGCCATGCATGCCCAACCCCTCCTCAGCTCCACTCGGCCCCACCCAACCCCACTTGGCTCTGCCCAACTTATTGAGTATTCTACACTCGGCCCCACTCGTCCCCATTCGGCCCCACTCGGGTATTCTATAGTATTTCAATAGTATTTAATGAGCTTCCAATGCATGCCCAACCCCTCCTCAAGCCCCACCCGGCCCCACCCAACCCCACCCGGCCCACTCGGCCCTACTCGGCGCCACTCAGCTTCACTGCGTCTTCTATATTATGTCCATAGTATTTAATGAGGTTCCAACGCATGCCCAACCCCTCCTCAGCCCCACCCGGCCTCACCCAACCCCACTCGGCCCCACGGCTCTATTCGGCTTCACTGCTGCATGCCCAACCCCTCCTCAGCCCTACCCAACCCCACCCCGCCCCACTCGGCCTGACTCGGATCTATTCGGCTTCACTGAGTATTCTCGCATGCCCAACCCCTCAGCCCCATCCGGCCCCACCCAACCCCACCCGGCCCCACTTGGCCCCACCCGGCCCTAATTACTCGGCGCAACTCGGCTCTATTCGGCTTCACTGAGTACTCTTTCGTATTGCAATAGTATGTCATGAGGTTCCAATGCATGCCCCACCCAACCCCACCCGGCCCCACTCGGCCCCACCCACTCGGCTCTATTCGGCTTCACTGAGTATTCAAAAGTATTTCAATAGTATCTAATGAGGTTCCAATGCATGCCCAACCCCTCCTCAGCCCCACCCGGCCCCACCCAACCCCACCCGGCCCCGCTCGGCCCCATCCGGCGCCACTCGGCTCTATTCGGCTTCACTGAGTATTCTGTAGTATTTTTAATGAGGTTCCAATGCACGCCCAACCCCTCCTCAGCCCCACCCGGCCCCACTCGGCGCCACTCGGCTCTATGCGGCTTCACTGAGTATTCTATTGTATTTCAATAATATTTAATGAGGTTCCAATGAGGTTCCAATGCATGCCCAACCCCTCGTAAGTAGTAAGTAGTAGTAGCAGAAGTATTACCACCAGTAGAAATAAAATGAATGCTTTTTCAAGTTGCGGCGTGCGTGTTGAGGGGGGGGAGGGAGGGGGGGGGGAGGGGGGTTGCTGTGGAGGAGGTTGAAAGTTTTGGTGGTTTGTGGGCAAGGCTGCAATGTTTACGACTCTCGGCTCCGGGACCTGACTGGGCCCCAAGAACCCTGCATCCTCAGGGGAAATCAGTGATGCCGTGCCTCCTCTCACCGATCATGCGAGTAGCTCTGAGCACTTTCCAGCCCAAACCCCAAATCCATGAAGCAAAAACAGAAACATCATGAAACTGGAGCGCCTTAGGATAAGCCTTTCGTAAGAAAGTGCCTGGGGCGTCCCTGCACAAACCAAAACTCTCCAAAAGCGATTACTTGCACGGAAAATCCCTCGGTTTCTCCAGTGCCCCGCTATTCTTGGCATTTGTACTCTTTATCTACGGCAGTTCGCACATGAAACTGAAAGTGCGTCCGGCTTTCAAGTCAACGCTAGACTCTAAACTCTCTTTGTCAGAACCCAATCATCTCCGAGCTCCCAAGGATCCCATAGAGCCAGCATAGCCTGCCCTAAACTCTAAACCCTAAACCCCCTGATGCCTCTCCCGACGTCCTTGTCGCCGTCAAGCTACATGCGCTACATTCCGGAGGGATATCGACATGTTACACGTTGCTCCCGTGGCCTCGTGCATCTGTCAGTTAAGCATGAGCTCAAATACAGAACGTGCAGTCACAACACCTCAACGGGTTTTGTCTCAACTGATTGTGCCCTGGTCAACCGTGGTCATCACGACGTCAAACTCTGCCGCTTGCGGACAAGCCACCCTTGCTTGCTGCCATCAATGAGCATGTATGCACCCTTGGCATGCTCGGGCATCTGAATATGCAGGTATGGCATCAACGGTTTTGTGCTCGAAACTTATCATGGCAATGCCGGCCAAAAGTGTGGTCCAGGCATTTGCGAATGCGCGGCTTTTCTGATCCAGGCCTCGCAGGAATGTCGTCAGTGGCAAGAGCGCAACAGGAACAGCAACAAGGCTTGGACAGAGCCATCCTGTCTCCTGCACCACNNCCACCTGTCCAGAGACCACGAGGCCTTCCAACACGCATCACACCCGCGCATAAGAGGGAAAACACAGAAGCCCCAGAAAGGCTTAGGCGGATGCCTGGTGACACTTGCAGAAAAATTCGCATCAAGCAACCAAGAAAGGGCGAAGCTGAGGCCCCGACCTCGGCAACCTTCAACTCGTCCAGGCCAGGGCTCTCATGCACGAAGCAGTTTTGAGAGACCTACAGGCAGTAGACCTCCGTCCGTGGTCTTTAGGGACGGGCCGGGGGTCTGCCTTGAAGCGCCCATTTTGGCTGGATGAAGCGCGGCCAGCTTCACTGCCAGCTTCGCCACTCAAAGTAGTGACGACCTCTCGCACACGCCAAGAAACATCTTGCTCTGATGCCAACAGGTGCAGCTGACGGCTTTATGGCCGGACATGAAAAACGTTGGCTCTCTCAGTCGCCAGGCCTTCTCACCAAACGAAAAATCCATGACCTCGGCCAGTCTCAAGAAGAAACCTGCAAGGGTTCAATTGGTTTCATCTGGGGCTTCGGCTGAAAAAGAGATTACGGCCGAAAATGCACACAATTGCTGAAAGCCAAGACATGCAGCAAATCTTGCAACTTGCGTTCGCGAGCTCTTGCACCACCCGGCCCCACCCAACCCCACTC
>CAJNDV010027513.1:0-10705 GCA_905221635.1 Symbiodinium sp. CCMP2456 | reverse complement strand
GCAGCAGCAGTAGCAGTGGTAGTAGTAGAAGGAGGAGGGACATGGCAAGCTTCAGGAACGTCGAACTTTTTCATTCAAGTTGTGCGGTCTTGCCGGTGTCACGGGCCAGACTTAGGCCCAGCACATATCACGTCTTCCTGCCTTCGTGCTTGACGTTAACACCATGGATGCTGCACGCTGCAGCTCACGAAGCGCTTTGCCAGCCCATGGCATGATCTGCCGTGCAAGGCCTGCCCTCCGTCGCGACCATGTACAGCAAGTACTGCCGCTTGCCTCCGAGCCCGTGTGGTCGAGCACCGCACATGATACAGCTATACTGGAAGGCGACATCCACGTAACGAGTCCGACTTCCGACCATCAAGACGACAGGTACCAATCG
The DNA here is from genome assembly GCA_905221635.1 of Symbiodinium sp. CCMP2456. NCBI lineage: Eukaryota > Dinophyceae > Suessiales > Symbiodiniaceae > Symbiodinium > Symbiodinium sp. CCMP2456. The sequence goes on along the minus strand of CAJNDV010027513.1, from coordinate 10,326 downwards.
CGAACCAGTTGCAGGAATTTGAACACTTCCGTTGCCACCTCCTGCTTGTCCAGGTTTTTGTCTGGATGCCACGCTAAGCATTGAGCCTTGTAATGTGACCTCTTCTCTGCGGTGGGAAGCTGGCGTGTGTTACAGAGACGCTGGAAAAGCACTCCCGCCTCCTGCCTCGCCGCAGGCAAGGCGGGCCAGGATGCACCCGCCGGGAGCTCGACATCTTCACGGGGCGCCTGCGGTGCCTGCGTCTCTCTGTCTCCTGTGGGCCTGGCTCTGGGTTCGCCAGGTCCTCCGCTAGGCCCTTCCCTGCGTTCGGATGGGTCGCCGGGCTTTTTGCCCAGGCTGAAGCGCTTCTTCTCCGGGGCACTCCTGGCTTTGGAGTGAGCCTGACGGGGTTCCGTCTTGGCCTTGGCTGTTGCCTCCTCTTTCCTCGCATTTTCAGGCTCCTTGAGCTTTTCCGACTCGTCCAGTCCGGCATACGATTGGGGCACTTCAGCATAATGGGTCCCGACTGGTTTTACGCGAATGTGTCGTTTGTTCCCTGTCGAGAGATTGATCTGAACCATTCTTGGGAAGTTGATCTCGTACTCGAGACCCCAAGCTTCGTATCGAATGAAGTCCTGACCGTGCATCCAAGCTCGCACGATGTACTGCTCCTCCTCCTCTTCGAAGTCTGCCCAAAGCCCATCCCTCAGCTCCCACTGATATCTCGTCCGAGCTCCGTCATGGGCTCCTGCTGCGACTTGAGAGCCCGCTGGAGCCAAGGCAGTCTGATCCCAGCGGAGCTGTTGGGCTTTCCCTGTCTTGCGGTTGGTCTGGAGCAAAGTGCGGAAGTCCACGTCGTAGCTCGCGTCCTCGCTTGGCCGGGAACCACGCACGGAATAGAGCACCACCAGCTGGCCTGAATGGCAGGCCTCCGTCAGAGTCATGTTCACATCCGAGGAGACAGTCTCCCAAAGACCGGGAGAAACCTCCATCTGCCAGGCTCCCCGGGCTGTAGCGGAGCTGTCTCGAGCTTCTAGGATGCCCGTGCTGGCGGGGTCCTTGCGGACAGCCTCCGCGCCTTCTTGGCCCAGCTGAGGCTCGGGGACCTCGCAAAATGCTGCCTCCCCCTCCAGACCAGCACGACGAAACGCCTCATCCTGCTCGTACTTCGAGGAGGCGCCGCAGCCCATGTCGCGTCTCAGGCCAGGGGAGCCGCCGCGGGTTCGATGGCTTCTGGCAAAGGAGGAGAGCTTAGTTTTTTCTTCCCTCGCTCCCTCGCTCGCGACTCCGCCGAGGTTGGGGCAAACATCACGAGGGAGCCACTCCCGCTCAGGAAAGCTGCGCAACCTCCAAGCGTTCAACAGCATGGGTGCAACTCTTTGCTCGGACCGCGCCTGCGAAGGCCAGGATGCCCGGCCTCGAGCTACATCCGACCCCACTCGAATGCAGGCTTTGAGGCGCAACTTCCTAGAAGCGGTGGGCCCGAGCCCTGACTACGTGAGGCGACCAGCAGTGACCAGCATCCAAACATGGGAGGCTTTGACATGTTGAGTTCAACTCAGCTCTGCTCTCCACATCCACGGTTGCGGACTTGGGATGCCAAAAGTCCTGGTTATTGCAGCTTCACCACTAAAGTTTCTGAAGTCTAAAAGGGAGCATCTGAGCGGCTCTGGCGAACAGCAAGGCTGAGCGTGCGGCCAGGAGCTGCTGAATCTCGGGGATCCACGGGATGGCAGGAGGCGGCCAACTGAAAACAGGTCAAAAGTCCGAAAGCTGCGAGAGAGGGACATGTTGGCATGCTCGTTGAGCCCGTGTGAGCCCGTGAGCACCACACACTCCGGCTCCAGTAGTCAATCCGAGCATCCAGTGCCTTGGCAAGTTCAGAAAGAAGACACACTCCACTGCTAGCCGCCAAGACTCGCGCGCTGCCCCGCAACTCACAAAGCGGAATGAACCAACCCAGCCGAGACCGGCGCCAGCACATGCCGTAGAGTCGACCTCATGGCATTGAGATTGACTTGTGGTCGCTGCTTCAAGATCAAGTCATCGCACCCACTCTTCTCAGTTCGCTAGACTTGTCGCAGACTTTCTGTTCCAAAGCAATAACCTTACGGCGCTGTTTGGATCCCAGATGATTAGTGTCAGCTGCTTTCGAAGCCAAGCCATGTGTTTACACTTAGACTTCGACTTATCTACGTCGCAGGAAACTATTTGAAAGCTCTCAACTGCTCTTGGCCGCGACGCACTTCGAGACTTCGGCCTCGGCCTCTGAGTCTCGGACCCGCCGCCGCCCCGATGCACATCATCGGAACGAGAAGACCTCCGGGCCTGCAGAGTTCTCGTCGCACGTCGGCTTCAGATCCATGCGTCAATCAGTGCTGGCCCCCCCCAATCCCGAATTGAAGCGTGTTCCAATCCCGACTTTGCTCCCTTCTATGAAGCAAGACCATACAAGTCCAGTGCCGTACCTAGCTCTGTAAGATCACTGCATCCAGGCGGTGGCGCTGCAGGCTGCCAGGACGAAGAAAACTCGGTTCGAATGGCCGCATGTTGTTTTCGCACGCCTCTCCCATGACTGCGTGTGGTGGATTCGACAAGACAGTTGAGGCCCCTGGCAAACCAAGAACAACAGCACGGTGGACAGGGGCAGCACCATGGGCCTCAGTACATCAAATTCAGCAGCACATTCACCTCAGCCACATCAGATTTCAGAAGCCCTTAGGCTGCAAGCTCCATGAGCTCGCCAAGCTAAGCTGTTGGCGCACCACGCACCAATAGATTTCTTACCACATGCGTCGGGGCCACCAGCGTCAGAGCCGCCCCAGGGCCTGTGGTGACACTGGAAGCATCATGCCACCCTGCACAACTATTTGGAAACCCTCGCTGGCAGCTGACTGTAGTAGTTCATGAAGATCTTGTTCTCTTCGTTCCAATCTCAGCAAGTGCCCCAGGAGCATGCAAGCAAGGTCATCAAAGAGTTTCTTTTTGTTGTGCTCTGAGAACTGGACTCAAACTGTCACAGGAGCCCGCAGGCCAGTTCTGCCCTTGGCACGGCTGAGAGTCGCGTACACCGGAAGGTCTGAATTAGCTCGCGGCCCATATCCAAGGGAGCCCATGGCCGAGTAGAGTTGAAAAACCTCTGCGCATTCTGAAAGACTTCGTGCCGACATGCAGGACAGCTCGCTATCGTGAAGAGAGCCGAGGTCAAGGCTTTCCTGCTCGAAGCTCCACTTCTGTTCGAAATCCGCAACAGTATTCGTTCGGCCTTAGGAGCTTCAAAGCAGATCGCAAAACCTTACATGTCCCCGAGTCTTTGACTGATGCTGCTGAGAGGGGAGCCGCCTTGTGTGAACCATCTGCTCAATGCCTAAAATGCTGCAATGCGGTGTACTGTGGCTCGGCAGCTCCGCAACAACTCTCACAACTCTCTCCGTCATGATGGACGACTCAGCTGGGACAGCCAGGACACCCTTCACACTGCAGTTCGGATTCAGCCAAATCGCATCGGGACCTGCGCACGGTCCGATCGAAGCTACATCTTAGTCAACAAGTGTTTAGGCAACTGGCGGACCATGCATTTCATTCCTGCTCACGTTCACGGCAGAGATGGGGACCAGGCAATTCAGCGGATCATATTGGATGCCGAAGAGACCTGGATGTGGCACCTCAACAGAATCAGGCAGGGCACTGATGGGCCTTAGGCCTAAGGATCTCAGAAGGCTCTGCACTCATAGGCCGCAGACATAACTCATGGTGCGGTTCAACGGGTTGTCGTCGCGCACCTGCAGAGACTTGCGAGGTGTCTCTCGCTTGGATGGCCTCTCCCCACCCGGAGGTCGCTGCAACAGCATCTCGCGTGGACATAAACTTCGCCCCCCGACTCCGAATATTTATCACTTCAGTCCCTGATCCACCATAAAGGTGGAGGGTAGGCGCTCAAGACCAAAGGGCTCTTGCGCCACGGACCAGAGGAAGAGTAGACCGTTTCTCGTCACAGGCTCTGCGTCGAGAGTGGTTACGCAGACAATCGTCATCACCGAAGTAACATTGCTCAATCTGATGCAAGACGAGTCTTGTACGCTAGGATTCAATGTATTTCATGCATGCACGCGTGCAAGACTACTTTTCGAATCTAAAACAACGCGAGAAACCATCCTCATGCTTCATGCAGAATTTAGGCATCAGCCGGAGTGGAGCTGAAGTAAAGCATGGTATCGCAGACATGGCAAGGTTTCAAAGGCAGATCAACGGGAAAATGGCAACAACTTTTGAACACCGGCGCTTCTGGTTCATCTTATGGTTCTAGAACTGTACACATCGTGCTTGTACCCGGAAGGAGACCATTCGTGCCTGCACAACCAGATTCAGACCTGCATCCACCTGTGGGAGTATGCATGCATGCGTGCATATATATATATATATATATATGTATATATATATATATGTATATATATATATATGTATATATATATATATATGTTCTGCGTGCCTCTGTACTCAACTCTGTGTAATCTCCATTTCGTCACGCGCCGCACCTCTGGGTTGATGCTGCTGGAATTCACGGTGCGGGAGCCAGTAACCAACTGGTGGAGCCAGTCCTGGCGAAGCAAAATTGGGCATGGTGCGGAACTGTTCACTTTCTTACAGGAGATGTCGTCTGCCTGTGTGCTGTCCGTGCCAGCTAGGGGAGAGGTTTTTGATGGTTTTTGTTGCTCTCATGATCCGCCACTCTTTCTGTGCTAGGTCCATGCTCGTGGTGCAAGCCATGACTCATCATCTGATGCAAACGGAACAAGCTTCAAAGCCAGTGCACTTCACTGACACGAATAAGAATCAGAACTTGCTGACGGTTGCTGTTCGAGGCATGGGCATGTGCAGATTTGCATGCACATCATGGATGCTCGCAAGTCCTCCAAAATGCAGCCGCTGCTGCCGTGGAAAGCATTCTGAAGGCTGGACTCGGTGCCTGTGTCAGAGCTCGAAACTGGCCACGACTAGTTGTAGGACGAGCAAGGAAACCAACTCCAGACTAACTTCCTCGCCACAGCTGCAGCTCTAAATGCTGCCAAATGCCACTGCTACCTCTTAGTCACAGCCTATTCCTCATATGGATGCCACACAGCGCAGTAAGCAGCAAGCTAGCATTGGTCGTTCTTCGCTCGATTTAGTCGGACTTCTGTGACTGAGCTTAGGGCAAGGTTGCGAGTGCGGTAAGCAGATCGCGAAGGCCTTGCACACGGAAGACTTCACTCATGCACATCTCCACGAACTCGTCACTGGAACTGTCGTGCAAATTTTGCCGAGGAGACCCCACAGCACGCTCCAACCTCAGTCAGGGATGAGCTGCCACACTATAGAACTCTGCAAGCATCAGGGCTGAGCTCCATGGCAACGAGGGAGAAGAGGAACCGGCGCAGGAACAGCGCCCGGCCACGGCCCAAACGCTGTGCCTCTCTCTTATTCACAAGCTAACTGTGCGACGAAGGAGAGTCCAAAGGACCCGATGCCACGGCACGCAGTTCGAGTTCAAAACCGTGTGCCTCAAGCATGAAGTGGACGCTGAGCTTGACGACCTTTGATGACATTGTCACAACTTCGGCACTTTTACGGTGATGCAGGCTACATGCTTGCGCAGTATGCAGAATACTGTCTCAACGTCCTGTCACATTGCAAATTAGCAGATACCGGTAAAAGTGTGCGTGACATTCCGGAGCGCATCGCTGCGATGCAGCGCAGCACGGTGCATTCTGCAGCAGCGCGCAATGTATGTGGTGCCAGCAGCATCGACTACATATGTTTCACCCGCTACGACAACATGGTCATCAAGCCGGTCCGTACCCGAGGAAAAGGGACAGTTTCGGGTCGAGGCACCAGTCGATTGAAGAGAATCGCCAGCAATCCACAAAGCACGCCAACCACCTCAGATCCGAGGGGAGGCACGACTCTCCCAGACTCTGCAGATAATCCTGCTCTTGAGCGTCGCTGAGCGTCGCGCGGCGACGTGGACTGGCATCCAGCTGTAGCGGACCCAGGATTGCCATGACGACTTTCGTAGACAGGCTGGCAGGCCAAAGCCGGACAGTATTATATCTGAACTCAGCGCATGTAGCATATGACAGCAAGGTTGGGCTTGATAGAAGTCTGCCAATGAACAAGCATCTTGGATGCAGATCGATCTTGCCTGCAGTCCGCTCGTATATAGACCTGAGGAGGCTGCTTCTTGAACAAAATTTGCAGCAACAACAACGGCAAACCGAGAGAGAGAGAGAGCGAGAGCGGGAGAGACCGAATGTCTGTCTGTTTGTCTGCTGCAAAAAACAGCTTGCCGACGGTGGGTCGGTATGCAAGCAGCAACCTCTCCGTTTCCTTCACACAATCTGGGCGGCCCACTCGCCGGGCAAGCCCATCAAATCGGACAGCCCGTTCGACGTCAACTTAGCTGGTTGGGTGTGCTACCAGCTTCTGAATGCGAGAAATTTCGCGAAGCGTTTGGTCACCTCCAATTTCAGAAGGTTTGTTTTCGTCCGTAGGTGGGCAGGCTTGTGCCCGTGCTGCTGCGGCCGAAGAGGCAACCGCAAATGCGCAGCAGATGAAGGAGTGGAGCAACCTGGCTGCATTCGAATGGCTACTTGTACCGGAGATGCAGAATGCATGCAGGGTGTGCAGCATGTGGCCTAAACAAGCCGAAACGGATGTGCCACACAACCAGGAGCAGGTCTCCTTTTAGCCTGGGATTCTAGTTAATCCGGTGGCTGTGCGCAACGCGGCATTCGGAACCGACATCCTGAAATGCTCCAGCCTGTGGCTGCTGGGAGTTGCAAGGCAACCAACTTCAAGAGTGTCTTCTCAAATTATCAAATTACAGGCCAGCCGTGCAAGCGCTTAGAAAAGAAGGAAGCTGCCTCCTCCACGACCTGGCCGGAGGCAGGGACCAGGTATGATGAGACACGGTCAAGGGCAGCACGGGCCCGGGCAAAAACAGTTCCTGCCAACGGCCTGCAGGCAGCGTACAGCTCCCAGCTCAGGTTGCTACTCTGCATCGCACGAGTGGGGCATTGCAGCAGCCTCTGAGACCTGGAAGAGCCTTTCTCTTTCTCTCGAGCCGCTGAGGTATCGGCGCGTTGAAGGCCGCAGCGATTCCCGCTCCGGCACCCATGACGGCCGCCTGCGCGACTCGCCAAGATTTGGAGGCTGCAGTAAGGTTCACAGTACTCTGGCAGCCTGTACATGGTAGCGCAAGGGTTGTCTTGAGAGTTCATCCTCCACGCGGCGGGACAGCGGCCCTTAGCGCAGGAGCACTTCCGCAGGCGAGTAGATGCACTGTAGCAGCAACGTCCGAGACAAGGTTGCACACATTAGGACTTTGTTAGTACTGCCGCTGCTTTGTCTGTGCGGTTCCATGCACGACTCTCTTCTGCAAACGCTCGTCAACCCACCTGGGCGTCACTGAGATCATGGCCGAAACGGCGCAGTGCGGGTGCGACCATACGTCGACAAACCAGCATGCCCACAATGGCACCTCCCAGTGCGATCTGTCTCTCAAGCTTTTCAGACTTACATTTTGCTGTCAAACCATTCGCCACATCAATCCGGTCTGCTCGAATTTCACGCAAGCCGGCCTATGTGAACCATCGGACCCTCTGGCCCTACTGCCAGCCCACCACCTACGGAAAGGACCTGAGAAGCGACTTCGAGGTGACTTCCTCTCTTCTCGCCCCCAGCTTGGAGTGTTTTGTCGTCTCAGGTCGCAGACGGTGCCCAGCGCTTTGGCCACGAGGACCGGGCCACGCAGGGACTGAGAACAGGGCAGGCTGGTGAGAAGTGTGTCTCACCCGACAACACCTAGTGCATCTCACACCCTACAACGAGCTTACGATCTGAGGGATGGGCGCTTTGCAGGTCAACGCCATTCAAGAAGGCCAAGACCTTACAGCGCAGGGACTGCAGTGCGGGGCATGGTGCCGAGCACTGAGGAGACGTGTCATCTGAAGCCCCTGCTCCTGGAATCCCGGAGCCGGAACTTTGTGGCACCAGCAGGACGCAGACTGTCGCCTGCCAGAGAGTCAAGTGGGCCCTAACCAGGAGGTGCATTTTAGTGTACATGAGCCCTGTCTCAAGCTGTAGTGATGATAACTTGTCTAGCAGCACTCCTAGGATCGCTTTTGGCTGTGCCTGCCTCCGAGCTCGAAGGCACAATTGACTTTCTAAGGCTCTTGCCAGCAAAGCGAAGCCTGCAGTCGTACCCATTGCCTCAGCGCAAATTTCGGGGTAAGCCGGAAAGGAGCATCTGCGCTCCTGCACAGCATTGGCTGCGATTGCTGCCGTAAGCATCTTCAAGAAGCTCAGGCTGTGTCCACCGACACGGCTCCAGCGAACTCCCAGTCCCAGGACCGCTTGCCTGCAAGCGTCTGTCCATCAACTGCAGTGTCTGAGCCCTCATCGCCGTGCCTTCCAAGAGATGGAGGAAAGCCTCCCGCCGCCGACCTTCGCCGAAGGGCTACCAACATTCGAGGAGTAGCAGCGTGTTTGGACCACATACTAGGACCTCTGCGCCATCAAGCAAATGCGTTTATCATCGCGCATCTGTCGATGTTGTGCTCGGCTTCGGACCGCCCAGAAGTTCGCAGCCGTATCTCACAAGCACGGCCGCAATGCCCACGCTGATCCCGACGAGAACCTAAGATTTTCTTCTCCAAAGGAATCCAGGCATCACTGGCCACGGTAACGTGTGCTAGGATGAATGTTATTGGATTTCTGGCTGCTTCCAGGCCAAGAGGCATTTAAGAACTGCCGGAGTCTCCTTGGTTGAAGCAGAAACTATGCAGGCGCCATGATGAAATCGTGACATGCGCATGAGATTAAAGCCTCCCGCTCTTGTGGTTCTACAGGGTAATGCTTGGACTTTAGCGCTCGCCCGCATGTCATGGGCCGAAAGCAATTAAAAGAACCAGCAGAGAGGGAAAGACGATCAATCGGGGTCGCAGAGTGTTTCGGGGGTTGAAGGGGCCCAAGTCCGTGCAGCCCGGGAGGAGTGCATAAGCAAACCGCTCGGTCAGGCTCGGGGCTTGGGGCTGACAGGGTGCAGAGAGTTTAGGGTTTGGTTGAGCCTGAAAGGTTTAGGGCTAAGGCTCTAGGACGCGGTTTAGGACTTAAAGCAGGGGCTTCGTCACTTGTCTTGCTTGCTCTATGCTGGCAGCCTTGTCCGACGGGTCGAAGCAGATCCCGAAACGGAACTTGCAGCGTGGAAGGAACATGCTCACAACATTAAAGAATACCTGAAGAATACATGAAGTGCCCAAAGATAAGGCATTGCACGATGTAACAACCATCTCGCAAGTAAAGCATTGGCTGTTTATCGAAGCATCCGATGCAAAGAATGTGGGCGTATGATGAACATTGGCAAAGCGGCAGAGATCTAGGGCTTTTGGCCGAACTCGTCACACATGGGACAGCTACATGCTTGTCCACCGCTCGACAAAGTTTGGTTGCTTGGCGATTCCGTGCTCCGAGCATGGCTTCAGGGTCTGCCATGCAACTGCGGAAGCTTCCAAGGGCGCTTCGGGCATGAGGAATCAGGATTGCTGGGATTTGCGTGAAGGGCTTGGACGGCTTCGACCCTCTGAATTCTTCTGGTTCCGCCTTTTTTTGTGAAGGGTTTAGTTTTCTTGGGGAAGGTTTGAAGATGGGGATGCGGGCTTCAGGCCAGCAGACCGCCGACCCCTGCAGAGCAGATGCATGGAACCTGAGGCTCTGAGCTCTCCAGAGACAACGACCACAAGAGAGATGGAGAACCGAGAAAGGAGGGGAACCCAACCAACTACCGCCGCCAAGGCCTCCAGAGTCGCGCCGGTAAGGCGTGGGAATGTGGAGGGGGGCAAAGGGGGGGGCAAAGTGTAACAACTTCAAGCAAAGGCTTTGGTCGGGCGTCTTCGCCAGCTGCTCCTCTCGTCGGCCGGTCTCCAGGCCTCCAGAGACGGGCTGTGCAAAACCCCCTAATTAGGCGCTCGCCATGCCTGTCACACAACCCTGCGAAGTGTAAAAAATTCGTCGAAAGCCGTGCCGGACTGGGAGCGTCACACTTTGACCTGGTCTCTGCAAGATGCCGCTCCTCATCAAGACCAAGGCGGCGCAGGAAGCAGCTTTCTTGAAACCCATACAGCACCATGATAGCTTCGATTGACCTTGGCAGGGTCCTTGTGGTCGAAGGGCGCATGGAGCTGCAACGAGTCCACCTGACAAGCGGCCCGTCAAGCTGCGTCAGGAAATCGCTGTCACTGTGCTCGTTGTACTAGTGGTGGTAGTGGCAGCAACAGCACGTGGAGGAGCAGGAGGAGGAGGAGGAGCACT
>CAJNDV010027502.1:5267-18533 GCA_905221635.1 Symbiodinium sp. CCMP2456 | reverse complement strand
ACCCTAAACACTATAACCCTAAACCCCTAAACCCTATAACCCTAAACCCTTATATAACCCTATAACCCTAAACCCTAAACCTGGGAGGCCCCAGCGCCTTCCATCGGAGCTCGAGCGCGAGTACCGGCAGCTGCAGGCGGAGTTCATGGAGATCGAAGACCGGATCCAGGCACCGGTGGGGCAGTTTAGAGCTTAGAGTTCTAGGGTTTAAGGGTTTAGGGTTTAGGGTTTAGGGTCTAGGGTTTAGGGTTTAGGGTTTAGGGTTTAGGGTTTAGGGTTTAGGGTTTTGGGGTTTAGGGTGTAGGGTTTACCGTTCAGGGCTTAGGGTGCAGGGTTTAGGGTGTAGGGTTCGGGGCTTTAGGGCATTGGGTTTGGTTTTCAGGCGTTTAGAGTACAAGGGTTGTCGAGTATAGGCTTTGAGGGTTTTGGGGCTTTCCAGCTTCTTCATGCAGGTTTATTATGTTTAGGTGGTTTCATGATTCATTATGCGGGGTTGCTGTGGCAGTCTCCGTAGTCTAGTACGATACAAGATATGGATGTTAAAGCATACCTAGACCCTCAAAAAATGTAGTACTTTCTCTTGGTTACTTCAGGTTACTTCAGTTTCTTGTTATGGAAGAAATACGTCATCCAAAGCAAAAGGTAGTACATGTTATAGGGTCTTGGTAGAATCCAGGGTGTAGGAAGTAGGATGCAGGATAAAGGGCTACCCTAAACCCTAAACTCTAATATAACCCTCAACCCTAAACCCTAAACCCTAAATAACAAGCCAGCTGCTCCCTGCCCCTCTGAATCTGGACGTGCAGCTGCAACTGAACCCCGCTGAGTCCGCGCAGAGCTTGTGTTGAACATTTTAAGTAGGATCATCGTTATTTCTATCATTATTCCTATAGGGAAGCTTCAGAGAGGGCCCAGTTTCGAACCGGTGCATCGTTTCGGAATCGCCCCTATCCTCCAGAGGCCTGCATGGCGCGGCTTCAAAGAATATGACACTAAATAGAGGATCCTGATACAAAGGCCCTAGTCGTGGGACTGGCGGCTAAGGTTTCTTAAGTTTCCCCGATTGTGATACCAACGCCAAGATGCTAGGATAATTCGCTACATCCCTAGATCTCTGTATTAACACGGCTCTACGGGCATGGTTCTATGATGGTGACTATGCTCCGGGAATTGGATCTGGGCATTCCCTGTTTCAGACTTTCTTCTTGGGCTGTACTTAGAGATGACCGGGGATGGGAGAAAGCACTTGTCACTTTGCACTGAGTCAGGTACCCTGAACCCTAAACCCTAAACCCTAAACCCTAAACCCAAACCCTAAACCCTAAACCCTAAACCCCTAAACCCTGAACTCTCGAGCCTCAATTCCAACCAGGTTTGCGTGAACCGCGAGTGCCTGCGACTGTTTCGCAAGAAGCGCGTGGTTGGTGACGACTCGAGCCAAGAGGAGGACTCAACCTCACAAACCCCCAACTCCAGAACAAAGGAATGAACATGAACAAGTATAGTTACTACTTGGCACAGGTATCCCCGATCCCTAACCCATAGTTCAACCAAACCCCTATTCTCAATCAACCTCCAGAGTGCCCTGAACCTTAAGCCCCTTTAAAACAATTAAGTCCCTTGGGTTCCCCTTGCCCCACTTTGACCTGCAAGTGAAGTCTATATGAGGACTTCATATATAAGACTCTACAGAGCAGTAGGTTATGGTAGTTTGAGGCATGGTTCAAGAGGCTGTGGGAGTCCAATCGTGACTGCTGGGAATCTGAAAAGTCAAATCATGTAATATAGGGGCATTTAGTAGTCAGAATAGGGTTTGGGGGATATCATACTATAGTTATATAATCATAGAACTACGGCAACTACGGTTGATATAAATCCTGCATTCCCCAGAATATGGAATATACCATAATTCCCATAGTTGAGGGTTCTTATAGAAATGCAGGGTTTATATCATCAGCCGTATCCCCTGCCCCTATGGAAATGCTCCAGGCCTCCCTCTTGCCACCTTGAAGGCCCAAGCCCTTGAGCTGCAGACCCTTGCTCGAAACCCCTACATCCCTCAACAACTTGATACTGTTGATGACATAAACCCTGCATGCCCTTAAGAGCCCTAAGCTATGGGAATTATGGTATATTCCTTGTCATGGGTAATGCAAGATTTATATCATCAACAGCATCCTGGGTCGATGATTGAAAGCCGGGAGGAGACCGAGAAAATGCGCGATGCGGCAGCGGCGATGCTGCGAGACAAGTGGCCGCGGCTGTCTTATGCCGTCGCCCTGTGGGCAACCTCCCCTGTGAAAGTGAAGCTGACACGGTTAGGCTTTGAGACGCTTGATTCCTTCCAATGACCCATGAATCCTCAACGCATACGCGAAGCGTGTTCACTGTAAGCCTTACGAGCCGTCAGCCCCATTTCAGTCCAGCCTTACCCCAAATCTGCACATCAAGCCTTAATTCTCAATCAAGAACCCTATCACCCTAAACCCTAAACCCCAAACCCTAAAATCTAAACCCCAAACCCTAACCCCTGCAGGCCTCGTGCGCCACGAAAATTTCTGAAGCCATGACTCGACTTGAACTCCGGAAGAAAGCCGAAAGCGAGCTGTAGCCTCCCTGGTTCCCTGATATCCGTTGGCTTAGAGGGTTTAGGGTTGAGGGTTGAGGGTTTAGGGGTTTAGGGGTTTAGGGGTTTAGGGTTTAGGGTTTAGGGTTTAGGGTTTAGGGTCTAGGACTAGTGTGACATCCCCTTTGTCTTCATTGGTTTCACGGCATCCCGTTTGTGCTCCTTCCCAGCAAAAACCTTCCAAACCATAGCCACCCCGCCCCAAAGGCACCTGTGTTCGGATCTTGGGTCCCTCAGTCCCGGATCTTGAACCTTCGGCCATATGCCGTTCTAGGGTGGATTATGTTTTTTAGAGCTTAGGGTTCTTTGGGGCTAGGGTTTGGGGCTTTAGAGTTCTTCATATCTCATTTGTGCTGCAGGGTTCAGTTCCGTTCCTGCGCCAGCGACGTACTGAAACTCTCGGCCGCATCTTCGCTTCTTGCATGGGGTTTGGGGCTGAGGGCTGTGAAGTGAATATCGCAGTCATCTCCCTAAACCCTAAACGCTGGTTTTCGGCTTCTAGTCTTTTAGTTTCCGAAGTATTTCAGAACCAAGGGCGCCGCATTGAAAACGTGAGTTTTAGGGGTTGCGTGGCTTCCCAAGACTTCAATCCGCGCGCTTGGGATGTCAAGGATGGGTACAAGGAATCAAGCAGTAGCCCAGAGCAGATTCCGTGGCACGGGGGAGGCAGGCGCAAAGAAAAGAAGGCCAAGTGCAACACTGGTTTAGGGTTCGGGGCTTAGAGACTTACGAGCACTGACATCAAAAGCTGCGGTCTAACACAGAAGTTATCATGCACAGGCGACAACAGACACTTCCGCCTGGAGCGAAACCTGCCATCTCTGGTCGTTACAGGAGTTGCTGCGGCCGCAGTAACATGCCAACGGGCAATAGGGTTTAGAATTTAGGGTTTCGGAGTTTAGGGTTTAGTTATAAGGCTTTGACGCTTCTCTCGGACCCGTGCAGGTGCACTATGGGTTTGGAGCTCGGAAACCCGACAAAAGCCAAACCTAAAGACGAGCATACTTGGAGGTTCATGTGAGTAGTTTCAAGTGGGGTGATAAGTAGGGTAACGATATTAGGGGATTTTTAAGCCTTACTTGTAACTGCCCATGAACCTCCAAGTAGGGACGAGATTCCCCTGCGAACGGACATGCACCTCAAGAGATTTTCCCCCTGGATTTTGCTCAGACCTTATAGCTCAGACCCCCCTACCCAACAAAATCAAGAGTCGATCCCGAAGCCCTAGACACCCTAAGCACCCTAAACCCCAAACCCCTCTACACCCCTAAACCCCCAACCCCGAAACCCAGCCGCTGCACCCTAAAGTATACTGTAGGGCCTACGCCCCGAGAACCCTAAGCCCTAAATCCTACACCCCCATACCCACATGGAGCCCTTGAGAGACTCCTGAATCCCCAAAACTCCTCAAGTCGTCAACCCCATGACATGAGCCTCTATAAACCCCCAAAGTGTAAGGTAGAAGACTGAGCAGTTAGCAATGCGATTCCTTAGGCCTCTCACTGCAATGTGTAGTGCACTTATATTGTATAGCGTTCTAGATCTTTGAAGGTCAAACCCCGAACCAAAACCCGACGCCCTCAAACAAAAAACAACCGAATGCCTCAACTCCAAACCCCCCCCCAGACGCCAAACCCCTCCAATCGTGTCCCCAAGCCCCCAAACGGTAAACCCTAAACCCGAAACCTTAACCCTAAACCCTCAACCCGAACCCCCCAAAAAACAGCCTTAAACCCCAAACCCCAAACCTCGATGAATTGGTTTCATCAACCCTAAACCCGAAACCCGAAACCCTAAACCCTTAACCCTAAACCCTAATCCCTCATCTCTATAATCCCTAAACCCCAAACATCATTGAATTGGTTTCATCTGTGGCCATCCCTAAACCCTAAAGCTTACACCCCAAACTTCAATGAATTGGTTTCATCTGTGGCCATGGCTCCTTCCTGGCTCCGACGCCTCCCATGGCCCAGGCGCCTGGCACAAGGACCGGGGCTTTTCCGGGGCTCCAAGGGGTTCTAGGGGTGCAGATACCTAAATGGGCTTATAGGGTTTAGGGTTTAGGGCTGAGGGTTTAGGGGTTTAAGGGTTTAGGGGTTTAGGGTTTAGGGTTTAGGGGTTTAGTTAGAGTTTAGGGGTTTAGTTAGGGTTTAGTGGTTTAGAGGTTTAGGGTTTAGGGTTTAGGGTTTCAATATAGAAGCCTAATATAACTGCCAATACTCTCGCTTTTAGGGTTTCCGTGTTTAGAGCTATACTAGAAACGAGCCCAAAACCCTATTCTAGTGATTAAAAACCCTACATTAGGGTTCAGGCTGAGGGTTTAAGGGTCCATGGGGCTTCTATCAGGCTTTATAAGGGTTTGCAATTGGGTTAAGGGCTTAGGGCCTTTGGCGCTTACAGGCTATTACAGGGTTCTATGGGGCTTTAGAAGGTTTTGAATGGTGGGCCCTGACTAACCCTAAAATGCCCTCAACCGTGACTGCCAAACCCTCAGCCCTCTACACCGCTACCATGGCAAACCCTGATTCTACCGACTCTGAAGCGGTAGCAGCACAAGTCCTCCACGCTCATAATAAACCGAAAACCTCAACCCCTCAACCCGCAAGAACAAGCCTACACGCTCTGATACAAATACCAGGGAAGCCCCAAACCCTGCTTTGTTTTGGGTTATGGTACACCCCAAAAGGTTGGAAACCGGATCAAGGACACATAGTGCTAGGATTCCCTGTGCTCTTAGGGATTGAGGCTATTGGGTTTTCAATTTTTGGGCTTCTACCATGTGAGATACAAACCCCATAGCTCCATGATGAAACTCTTCCAACGGCGGGGGTTGAGATTCCCGAACCTAACCAATCCTAGACGCTTTAAATCCGAATCCCCGGACCCTGAATCCTAAACTAGACCCTAAATCCTCAATCCCTCTTCCCTAAGCCCTAAATCCAAAATCCTAATCCCCAAACCCTAACACCGAAACCCTTCATATAATCAACTCTAAGTCTTGACCTCCTTGAAGCGCCAAGAAATCAGCCCCCAGGAAAGCCGGCCAGTGCTGCGCGCGGCAGATGCCAACCTTGGCTGGCGGATGCATCAAAACTCGGACCATGGCTACGAAGAGAGGGAGAGAGTGAGGGAGAGAGAGATAGTGAGAGAGAAAGAGAGAGAGAGAGAGAGAGAGAGAGACAGGCAGGAAGGGAGGGAGGCAGGGAGGAAGGCAGGGATGGAGGGCTTAATGCCAGCTTCATCAGCATCGAACACAACAGCAGCCGCAGGAGGGCTCATCGGGTTGAGCGCGGAGTCTTCCATTAGAACACAAACAGACTCACCAGAATATGATCTGCTTGAAGTTGGTGGAACAAGTCGTAAAGGGATCCCAGAACAAGAGGCATCAAATTGCGAGGATGTTAATGTCCACACCCTAGTGCAGTTTGGGTTTAGGGTTTCGGCTTTAGGAGTTCAAGGTTCAGGTTAAGGGTTTAGGTGATTTAGAGGACTGCGAGCCTAAACCCTAAACCCTAAACCCTAGACCCTAAACCCTAAACCCCTAAGCCCCGAGCCGACGTTGGATTTTGGCAGGAACTGGAGTCAACAAGGCTCTTTCTGCAAGCGGTGGACAAGTATGTGGCCGAGCCCCTCTATCAGGCCAACAGTGCCCGACACGGTTTAGTGTTCAGGGGGTTTGGGTTTGGGGTTTAGGGTTAACCGAAGCTCTCAATCCAATTGGGTAGCATAACCCCTGTCCAACACGTTAAAGGTTGACCTTGTCATCCGTAGGAAACCGGACAGTGACCCTACATCCCAAACCCACATCCCGGAAACTGTGACCTCTAAGCCTGCATCAGGCCAATTCTTGGCTCAATACGCAGGGCGGCATCGCGTGCATTTCTTCTGGCTGTGCCGCTGCCCTGGGTGTTGGCTCCTGTGACCAAGCAACGCTCCTGGCGGCATTGGTGCGCTCGAAAGAGATCCTTTCCAAGGCGCAGGCGGGAGGTTCACGGAGCCTATCCAGCGAGCCGACTTAGAATTTAAGACATTTTTATCCTTAATTAGTTTTGGGTATCGAGTTTCTAATAATTTCGTGTACTTGCTGCTCGCGAAACCGTGTGACTGTGTGTCACACCCTACAAACAGTGAGGATAGAGCCCATGCGCCGAATCTCCGTGTTCCAAGAGGTTCATACCTGAAGCCCAAACTATCCTAAATCCTACTATAAATAGGGTGGAGGTTCTATCCAGAGCTCCCCATGGTGGAGCCTATCCCAAGCGTGACAGAGACCCATTGCGACCCTCATATGGTCTCTTGGCCATATGGCCATGTACATATATATATATATATATACATGCACAGGCAGTGAAGGAATCAGGGAAATTTGTGTGTTTAGGTTGAGGCCTCCCTGCTTGCCCGGAATTGGAGGATGCCCTGGATTCTGACTTTGGCGAGCTCTGCCGACGTCACGGAGGGTTTCGGCGAAGTCAAAATGCACCTGCGTCGCACCAAACATCGTAATGTTCGGATCCCCGATAAGATCTCGAAGTTAAACCGCTGCAATATATATAGGGACCTTAATAATCAGAATAGGTTTTTGGGGTGCTTTATGGTATTTTTATAGTAGGGAACCCTAAGAAATAAATATTGGTGATTATTTAGGCTTCTATATTACCTTGCAACCCTGCTCCCTTTTTTTTTTAATCCCCGAGCCCTGAAGTCAAAAGCTTCCAGCCCTCAACTCAGAACCCTACAGTGGCCCTACAGCCCAAACCCTAAAGCTTTAAACTCCTAAAACAGGAAAACACCACCAAAATGGCAAACCCCCTCAGCACCAAAATCCCAACCACTCCCCTAAACCCGAAACCCTAAACCGGTCAACTGCGACATAAACTCCCAAACCCCGAAACCCCTCCAAAGGCGGGGCTGGGCGCACCGAGCGAAGTGGCCAGGACGGCGCTGGCGGCAGCTCAAGATTCTGGGATTATGGTTTAGGGGTTTGCAGGGTTTAGGATTTAGGGTTTAGGGTTAGGGGCTTTGGGTTTGGGATTTAGGGATTGCATGTTAGTTTGGGGCACGGAGCTTTGGGTTTAGAGTTGATTACATGTGGGCTTGTGAATTCTAGGGGTCTATACAAGGCGTTGTAGGGGCTTAGGGATCCCTCAGCCCTAAACCGTAAACGGCCCTAGCCCCTAAACCCTAAACCCTACGCCCTAAACCCTAAACTCTGAACCCCAACCCCTAAACCCTAAACCCTAAACCCCAAGCCCTAAAGCCCTAAAGCCTGTACCGTAAAGAAGCAGAGGCAGAGAACTAGCAGAAGACTCTGAGTCTAGAGGCGTTGGGGTTCTCAAGGTTCGGTTCCTTTACGGTCTCCTTCCAGGGTACTTCTTTTTAAGGGTTTCATTCTGCTTTCTTGAGGGTTTAGGGCCTAGGGATTTTCTACAACATCGGGGCCTTAATGACTACGAAGTCGTAAGCTTGTTTTGGGGATGCCGGGTCGTTCCGTGAGCTGTTTGTGGGGCGCGTGTCTTACAGTTGTGCGTTGTTGTTGCTGAGTCGAACCCTAAACCCCAGTTAAAGCAGAAATCTTATAGTCCTGGTTCCCCAATACCCAACCTTTAAACTTTTGGGGTTCTTATGATTTAGTAGCAATCTGAAAGTTTAACCTTTTATTTTCCTGGCCTATTGGGGAAGTAAGCAGCGAACCCCACAAAAGTTGGAAACCGGGTTCAGGACAATTAGTGCTGGGATTCCCTATGCATTGCTCTTCAAGATTGAGGCTACTGGGTTTGGAAGTTTTGGGCTTCCACTGTAATTAACTGAATCCTGACGCCGGATACCACCCAACTCAACCTAATACAGGGGCAATAGAAACATTAGAATGGGTTTTTGAGGCCCGTTTTACCATACTTATATAAGGAACCCCTAAAACCCTATTCTAAGTATTAAGGCCCCTATATTAGTCTTGACCTTGTCCAGCGCCTTGTAGCTTCAGGAATCAGAAATCCTAAACCCTATTCCCAAGCGACTACGGTTGATGATCTAAATCCTGCATTAACCCGGAATCAGCAATGTGCCATAATATACCATAATTCCCATAGTGGTCTGTTATAATACGGTCGATGATATCAGTCCTGCATCACCCATAGTAAGGAAATACCAGAATTCCCAGAGTGTAGGGTCCTGAAAGTAATGCAGGATGTATATCATCAACAGTAGGAGCCCTGACTGACCCTCGCCTAACGCTTCTACCTGCAACCACCGACCATCGAAGCCCCTACCGTGCCTAAGGCCGAGAAGCCCCTGTAGAGCCTCATGATGATGAGTCTGGCTAATTGCGCTATTTTTACCATTTAGGGTTTAGGGTTTGTTGCTCTTACTACTTTGTCTGTATCGTTGGTTTTATTACTGTTGTATCGGTGGCTATTGTTGTTCGCATCCCGGAAAACCCGAAGTTCAAGCAAAGGAGTCTTTGAGCACTTTGGAAGCCGACTTGCTCGAGGGAGGCCTTCGCAGGGGTTTCCTGGGATCATAAGAGGGGTTCACGGACTTTAGCGGTTCAGCACTAGCCCAGGGTGTAGATTTTCAGTGGGGTCCACAGCATCGCAGTGCAGTAGGGTATTTTTGAATTACAGACGGTTTGACGAGGTTCGGGGTCAAGAGTCTGGATCGTTTTTCGAGCGAGCTCCCTGGATGAGGTGCTTGCACGGCTGTCCTTGGGCCTGTGTTGTACACCAACCTCGAGTTATCCAAAATTGGACTGGAGAAGGTTTCTGTGACTTAGTGGCTGAGGAGGTAACCTTTAACCTTTTGGGGCTTATATGATCCTACTATAACTCAAAAGCTTAACCTTTTTTTTGGGCTAGGGCACTCAGCCCCTAAGGTGATGGACCACCAGGTCACTCTGGAAGTGGCAGCTGGAAGAGGCCCGCTTGCGGATGTCCCCCTTCGCCACCGCGTGGATCTGGGCCTCCACCACACTGAGACTTTCTGGTCCACAGCATGAACGGTTTTCGAGTGTTCGAAGCTCATAGCGGCAAAAAAGGGGTCTGAATAATAGGCACAGTCTCCCTCTATATATATATATATATATGTATTTTTTATGTATACTCATACTATAGTTTAACTTAAACCCTGTTCTAAATGCTTGAAGCCCCTATCTAATTTCGTTCCGTTGGATCTCCTCTAGGTGAACTCCTGTAACTAAATGCTCCTTATCCGTCATCCCCTAAAGCCCTAGACCCTAAACCCTAAACCCTAAGGCCCTTGAACCCCGGAACTGCCATTGCTCAGGAGATCTTGGTGAGTCTTCTTCGGACACTCTTGCCTCAGGCTCTGCGTGCCGGGCGACAGGAGCTGGTCATGGTGGAGGTGAGAGTTTAAAAAAAAGTGGGTTTGGGGTTTAGGGTTTAGGGTTAACAGTTGTTTTAAACAAGAAGCCTAGTTCGAACACTGCAAGTTGTAGAAAATGAGGACCCCTACTCATGATCCAAAGTAGTACGATGCTTACCAGACAGACCCCTTAGATAAGAGATTCCTGTTTGCTGAAGTCCGAAGGTGGGAACAGGTAAAGCAACCAGCACGGTCCACGTCCTCAAGACTGTGAAGCAACGTGGTTGATCCTGTCAGCGGTTGTGGCTTCTGGGTTGATTCATGTACAAGGGTCGTAGGGTTTAGGGTCCTAGGGTTTAGAGTTTTAGAGTCGCGGGGACCGACCTCACTTGACATCCCGAACTCACAACACACACGGAAACAGCTTCACCCTAAACCATAAACCCCAAAGCCACCCGAATCCTTCTAATTAAGCATCCTGCAATCCCGACACCCCCTACATCTTCGACAAGAGCCGAACGATTATCAGGCCAAGGTACCATCTTAAACCTTAAACCCAAAAAGCCCTCAAGGCTTAACCCCTAAACCCCAAGCCCTAAACGTTAAACCCTAAACCCTAAACCCTAAATGCTAAACCCCAAACCCCAAACCCTAAACCCTAAACGCTAAACCCTAAACCCTAAACCCTTAACCTTACAAAAAAGCCTAAACCCGAAAGGCAAGCCCGGATCTTCACCATCGACCCCTGGATGGAGCAGAACCGCAGCAGGGCCGCGAGAGGCGCCATGGGCATCCAAGCCGCTGCAGAGGCAGAGCTTTTGAAACCGGGGTCTCTCACGCTTGCTCTGTCTTACTCTATCTCTCTCTCTGTGTATATATATATATATATCTATATCTATATGTATATATATATATATATATATATGTATGGGAGGTTCCGAAAATAACGGTACCTGTATTTTGGGGTTGATATAGTAAGAATCCTATTATTTAGGGTACTACATTAGGGTCCCGGAGACCCCATATGTGTGTGTATATATACATATCAATGTGTATATGTAAATTCTCTCTCTCTCTCTCGCTCTGTCCGTGTCTGTCGATATTGTGTGTGTGTGTGTATGTGTATGTGTGTATACGCATCCCCTAAACCCTAAACCCTAAACCCTAATCTCCCCACAGAGCCTCAGGGTGAGCCAGGTTTCGAGTTTGGGAGGTTTGTCCGGTTTTCAGAACTGCGTTTCGTCTTCAGGGGGGCACGACTTGCGTTCCATTCGCATTCGGGGCGTTCGAAAAAGTAAAGCTCCTAGACTCTAAAACCTTAAATCCTAAAAGCTCTACAGCCCTAAACCCTAAACCTTAAACTCCTAAACCCCTAAGCCCTAAAACCCTAAAGCCCTACAGCCCTAAACACCAAACCCGAAACCCGAAAGCCCGAGGCACAGCGATCCTTAATCTGCCATACCCGAACCCTTAAGGGTGCTATAGGGTTACAGGTTTAGGGTTTAGGGTTCATGAATATAGGCTTCTTTTCAAGGACCCTCTATACGTCTTAAGCCCCTAAGGGCGCTATAGGGTTCTGTAATATAGGATTTCTTCTGGAAGGCTCAGGGTTCGGGGTTTCGGGGTTTAGTCTAGGACTTTTTCAGGTGGGTATTTACAGTTATAGGTGCCTTATAGAAGGTCTATATACCTTATGGAAGCCTTATAGAAGCCCTATATACCCTAAACTCTCCACCTGTAGTTGCCTTTAATTTAGTATTCTAGACTATAGGGTTCCCTTTAAAAGGCCGAGGCGCGGCGACAGAGGATTCTATAATAGCATCAGTTCCCTTTCAAAGGCCGAGGCGCGGCGATCTTTAGAGCCCTGGAGCAGCCGCGTGTCCATCCTCCAGATGACTGCAGACGAAGCGGCGAAAGTTCTCGCGGATTCCGCCTTTGACCCTTGGCCTTGAGGAGACTTAGGGGTGTTTTTAGGGAGGGCGGGTCGGGGTTTAGGGTGTTAAAATCTTGGTTATCTGAGCTATATGCCGAGACATCTTCCAACCTGTCCGCAGCCCTACAAGCCCCCACGAATCCACCATGTTTTTTTACGCCCTGAAATGCGCATATGTCACGTTCCGCTCCTACACGAGGTTAGAGGCAATCAGCCCGGCACGCCGTGCTCGGTCCCGGCACCCATAGTTTAGGGGCCCAGACCCTCCCAAAAAGACCTCCCGCTTAACACGCGTATGACGATGAGGACAACGATGTTGCTGAACATGATGATGGCTGTGATGGTAACCGTGATGATAGCGATGGTTAGAACCGACGATTTCAAATGTGACGATAATGAGACTGGTGATGGCGCTGACGATAAAGATCATGATAACGACGGCGATATCATTGATCATGACACGGTGATGACACCTGGTGATAGCAATCATGATGCGATGGTGATAAGGATGATGATAGCGGTGACGAGGGTCGATCTGCAAAAGGTTGCTGCGCAGGTACCTTTTCTCCCCAGGTCTTTAAGGAACCTCAACAAAGCTGCCCCAACCTTCAGAAAACGCCTTCTGGCTTTCTCCCGTAGCACTGGCTTCGCTGCCTGGCTTCACAGATGAAGCTTTTTTAGGGAGGCCTTTCGCGCTGCAGCTTAGTCTGCGCGCGCTTTGGCGCCAACTCTGAAAGAGGCTTCTGCAATGCCCGCTTGACGAGTATATATCTCCAGTGTGGATTCTTAGGGGCGGTGTGGTTAAGAAGACCTGGGAAGTGGGTTCGGGTAACGTGGTCAATCCAGTACGGAAAGGGCATACCACGTCTACGGCCCTGATAAAGTATTCTATCCTTATTGGCAGACGAGAAGACTACGTTGTGCAGGGGGCTCTCCTGGGGTGTACTGTAGACTTCTTGTAGCATCTTAAACTGCAGCTCGGCGATGATGTCTGAGGGCAACTTGGGGTGCTTTGCCTTGTTATAAGCCGCTTGGTTGGTTACGTGGGAGTAGTATGATGCTTTCACGCCTACTATTCTCCTAAGAAATCTTATGTAATGAGCATCTAGTCTGTGTAGTTGTTTTTCTGTTATAGTGAGAGCATCAAGGCCATATGTAAGGACTGGAAGGAACGTAGCTTGGAAGATACCTAGCTTACGCTTCTGGGCCATTGAGCTGTTCCATACTAATCGGAGTTTTTTGTAAGCTTGCTCGGATAGGCCCTTTCTGTGGTAAAAAGCGGTCTCAAAGGGGTGCTTCCAACTGATCACAGAACCTAGGTATTTAATCTGCGGTGTGGTCGGAACCGGGGCCCCGTCCCTGAAGGTAAGTGGGGTGTTGTCCCCTTCTT
>CAJNDV010027491.1:11271-27465 GCA_905221635.1 Symbiodinium sp. CCMP2456 | reverse complement strand
AACTAACAACAGCAACAACAAAAAATACTACTACTACTACTACTACCACCACTACTACTACTACTACTACTACTACTACTACTGCTACTACTACTACTACTACTACTACTACTACGACGACTACTTCTGCTACTGCAACTACTACGATTTTCACAACAACAACAACAGCAGCAACAACAATTACTATTACTACTACTACTACTACTACTACTACTACTACTACTGTTACTACTGCTACTACTGCCACTACTGCCACTACTGCTACTACTGCTACTACTGCTACTACCGCTACTACTACTACTGCTACTACTACTACGACGACGACGACGACGACTACTACTACTACTACTACTACTAGGCTGCTGCTGCTGCCGCAATGTTTATTACTCATTACTACAGTTGATTAATACTGCTAGTCTAGTTGGTGTTATCTACTAGTCTAGTTGGTGTTATTCCTGTTCCTATTCTTTGTCGTATACCTGCAAACCTCATGTAAGCTCAGAAGCCTCTTCAGTGCTCAGGGGTTGTGCTTAGGGTTTAGGGTTCAGGTTTGAGAGTTTGGGGTCTATGCAAACCTAGGATCAACATCCACCACGATGCGTGGCCCAGGCATTTGCAGAGGATTCCGCCAGCAGTTCCACCGAGACCGATGGGGAGGTGGAAGGCAGGACGTTGTTCATTTAGGGGTTTAACACTGGTCAGGGGCGTTTTAATCCGGGTTCATCAGAGCTTAAGGACCACAAAAGTGATGAGCACAAAGTACACCCCCTGATAGGGATACCACCTAATTCGGTTTAGGTTTCAGGCACACTATCTATATGGTACTCCTCCCCCTCAGTACCCCTCCCCATGTTCTCACGCCTGTCTGCTAAATCTCGGCTTCAGGACTGCGTGGGTTATTGGGATTGATGGGTTCTTGGGGCTTTGCCTCCAGATCGTACTTTTCTTCCGTACCGCTAAGCAAAAGAATGCCCGCCACGGAACAAGATAGAGCTGATGCAAACGGATTCAACACGTGTTGAATTGACTACGCCTCGGATCCAATGTTCAAGGTGCAAGGTGCGTGGGGAGAACTTTGCCCTGCACCTTGAACCCTTATTTTCGTTTGGTGTTTCCGCTGATGGTAAACAGAGTCCGAAAGAGGCCAAGGCAACCGCAATGTCATAGCAGCCACGATAACGATGGCAATAGCAACAGGAGCATATTGAACCATAAAAGCGACAGCCAGATAAGTCCCAGTGATCTTGGCATCGTGATAGTGGACAATCTTCAACTTTGCAGTATCACTCGTGTTCGCTTCTCACCCTGGAGCCCTTCAGCCTGAAGCCTTAAACCCCCGACACCCTCAACTCTGAACCTCAAACCCTGAGCTTGTCAAGACCATTACAATCCCATATGTGTTCGTGTGAAACCCTGCCTCCAGCGGTCCAAGTACCTAACAGCAAGTTTCCGGGTAGCTTGAACGGCTCAAACCCCATAAGCACCAGCAACGGCCCACAACACCTTCACAAAACCGAAGGAACCTTGAGCCCTTGAATATTGTTCGGTCCTTTGGACCCTTAGGGTACGTAGGAGCCCTTCAATGTACACCCTAAACACCACACCCGAAACCCCAAAACCGAGATCCTAAATGAGTTTCCTAAACCCCAGCCCCGCTATAGAAACCTATGCAAACACCCATTGTCCCTTCATGAAGCCCTTACAAACCCCTGATAGGAATCCTTGAAATGATCTCTGCTAAAGAACCCTTCGATGCACCCCCTAAACCCTAAACCCTAAACCCTAAACCCGAAACCCTACACTTCGTAGTGCCTCCCTGTCAGTTGGCCCTCCGGGAGTCCATGCCAAGAGCTCAGCTCTTCCTGGGCTTAGAGGGCCAGGTTCAGCGTTCACGGTGTACGGTATACATGGGGCATAGGGTTAGGGTGTAGGGTGTAGGCTTTCGGCTTTAGGGGTCAGTGCTCAGGCTGTAGGGTTTAAGGGTGTAGGAGTGTAGGGTTTTGAAGGGCACCCTCGGGCTCCACCATTAAAGATGTCAGGATAGTGGCTTGGAGCTTCAAGGATCTGTTCAAATTTTGGCAGGTGGTTACCGGGCCTGAATAGGGTTTGCAGCTTTGTGTATGCATAGGGTTTTGCACGATTTTATAAGATCATGAAACAGTACTGCATAATGCTTTGGAAGCCAAGAGCAGAGTTTGATCGTTTTGTTCGTTCAGGGCGTTTGCGGGAGTTGAAGGTGACAGTGTTGAGTTTTTGGCAGCACCAGGCCTCCGTAGCGTCTTCGGTTGAGGGCTCAGGGTCCAGGGTCTACTGTTTACGAGTTGGGTTTGGATCTGGAGTTCCGTCTTGGTTTTAAACGGATTTACGGAGCAGGGCTCAGGGCAAGAGCAGAATCACACAAATCAGGCATTGAATCAACATCGATGATCCGATTGCGGTTGTTGTTATTATGAACAGTGACGGTAATGGTCATAGCTAGTGGTAGTAGTAATCGTATGAAGCAGGCTTCTTTGCAAGGGCATGATAGCAGTAGTGGTACTAGTCGACGGGGTAGTGTCAGTAGCAGCAACAAGTACTAACTAGCATAGCCTGAGCTCCGGACCTTCTCCCAGATTCCCGACAACCAAAGTCGGAAGATAGCATAGAAGAGTGAATAGTTGGAAATAGTGTCCCTTTACCTAGACCCCAAGCCTGAACCCCGGACTACACCAAAAGTCTACAGCCGGAATCTGAGAAACCCCGATGTTCGCACGATCGAAGCACCCTGTGCCTTGACCCCTACACTTCAACCGGCACTCGAGATCTCTGGCGCATACACCCCAAAGCCTAAAGCTCTCGAAGAACCCGCCCAGCCCCAGATCCTGAAGACGCTGCCTAAAGCCTACAAACTTGCATGAATTAAAGCCTAATTCCAGGAGCAAGGGTATGCATCGACGTCTGCCAGCTCTGACACAGGTGGGCTGCACCGAGAGCATAGAAATAGACGTATCGTGGACTTCTGCTTCAGCAAACCAAGATAGCTGTGCGAAGATTCATCGCCATGGCAGCTTTTCTTTGTATAGTAGAAAGATGCCCTCACTGCCTACTCTTTGTCAGTTTTCTGCATTGCATTGGCGGTGCAGGCAGCCTTTTCCGCCTTTTCCGGAACAACCCCGTGCTGTTCTTTCAGCCCGATCCCTTTCAGCCTGATCCCTGCGAAGTAAGGAGAGAGGAAGCCCACTAGGATGTTGATGAAGAAGACGGTGCAGATGACGACTCGGAAGATGAACGCTAAACCCCAAGCCTCAGCGGCCCAATCGCCGCTACCCCAAGCCCCGAGCCCTCAACCCTAAGGCCCTTAGCAATAGAAACAGCGCTGGTGGCCTCACCTGGCTTTCACAGAGTCCGTGACCTGAAGTCCCTGGCCCTAGGCCTTGAACCCTGCTCCTACTACTACGACTACTACTACCACCACAACTACTACCCTAAACCTTGAGCCCTGAACCCTCAACTCCAGGTCCCACTGGCCGAGAGTCGCCAGTGCAATTCCTGGAGAGCGGGTTTCGAGTTCAGGCTTTAGGGTTTAGAGTTGGCGAGTAGGGCTTATAGGATTGAAGATCAGTGAATTGGTATAGGCTGCAATCGGCTCACGAGTGTAGGATTGTGGCTTGGGGTCTAGGGCTTAGGGTTCAAGGAGACTTGGGTGAGGTTTATTCCCCCAAGGTCCAAGGTTAAAGCTCTCCTTGATGGAAGCGGGAGCAGTCGCTAGACTTCCAGAATCTTGTCGGGAAAGCTCACCGTGTGGTGTTTGCAATGGCACTGGCCGAAAATCCGGGAGTGGTATCAGAGCCTGTTGGTTGAAAAGCCACGGGTACCCTTTCGGGGAATCAGGTCCTCTCCCAAAGATGTTGGTGTCCTTTGACTTCAACATGCTTCACATTTCGTTCATGATGGCAAAATCCCTAACCGAGTACGTTCTTGGCAGCGTGATCATGCAGGCAGCGTCAAGGATGCGGCAAACGAAGACGCGAAAATACTCTGCCAACTGTTGGATCAGGAGGCGAGTGAGAAGTATTTGTTAACGAGCCTGATGGCTTCTATCGTCCGGCGACCACCTGGTGCATTTATTGTTGATCGTGGAAATGACTGTGGAAATGTTGTTGAACATGGTACGGATGGTGAAGCAACGATCCTGATGACGAAGACTACATGGGGAATATGGTGATTTGTGGACGGTGCTGCTGCTGATGATGTTGGTGAAGATGGTGACGTGACGGCGACGACGATGATGATGATGGTGTCATTGCTGATGACGTGCCAACGAAGTTGATGGGTATCTAATGCGGCAATTGGGTTCGAGCGTTGGTGTGCTGCATTGGCTTTGAGTTGTTTTCCTGCACATGTCCAGCATTCTGAGCAGTGATTTACCACCTTCTATTCGTCTCCCCTGCTCATGTTAGTACAGCATTCGGGTTCCAGTTTGTGTAGTAGTCTAGGTATCCTATACATACCCCTAAACCCTAAACCCTGTATCCTGAGCGCACAAACTAAAAAGCTCAAATGCCACACCCTGATCTGCAAGCCCTAAACCCTACTGCCATAAAGCTGTAACTCCTAAACCCCGAAATCCCTTGATGTTCTGTCGGGCTTCGGAGTGTCAGCCTTTTCCCCATTGCAGTGCAGGGTTCTAGGTATATGGTTAGGATTTGGGGCTGAGGGTTTTTCAACTAGACTTGCAGGGTTGTGGCTTTGATTCAGGCTATGAGGGACTTCGGGGTTGCGAGGTTTAGGGCTGCGGGTTGTGTCTTGGATTAGTATTGTGCCCTTGTCATCATCTCTCATCACAGGCATTAGCTTCAAGTCCCGCGTCATCATCATCATCTTCGTCATCATCATCACCACCAGTGCCATCATTAACATTACGACCATCAGCCATTATCGTCACCTACGCTGAGGTCAGCGTCAACCTGCAGCCATAAACACTCCGAGACTTACGGCTTAAACCCTCAACTCTAGAGCCTAGAGCCGATCTCAACAAAGGCGTGTCATGCAATCTGAGCTCGGGCTGAAGGGCCGTAAAGGCGGCTTCATTGCGGGTTCCATAAGGCCTTTGGAGCTAAACAGCCTGAACCGAAACCCTATATAGACCGTGAACTCTTATCAGCCGTGGCCGTCATGCTTCTTACAGTGTTAGACCCTAACCCCCCAGGTACCTACTACAAAGGGCCCTAAGAACTCTAGTACCCTATATAGTATCCTATATAGTACCCTATATAGTACCCTATATAATCTATATAATCTATATAGTACTGTATATAGGGCCCTAAGGGCTCTAGTACCCTTTTTTTGTAGGCACCTGGGGGGGGTTAGGGAGAGTCATGGCACCGAGGCGTCGGCCTGCTCTCCCAACTTCTCGCCAATGACAGGCCGGGCAGAGCTCAGTCTATAGCTACTTAGACAGGTGATTTCAGACTTGCCGGGGCAGCTCCCATTATAATGGCAAGCTGAAGTAAGCAGAGCTTGTTGTCCATGTTCATGTGACTGCTGCTGCTACTTCTACGACGACTACAACTGCGACTACTAAGACTGCGATTTTGGTGTCTGGGATTAAGGGCTTTGGGCTTAGATCTGTTGATTTTCAGGCAGCAGCCCAACCGAGCCTCGCCTTACTTTTAAAGCGCAAGACACTGAAGTCTCTCAGACTACATAAGCACACGACTCCTGCAGCCTCGGAACCATGAGCAGAGGCTTGAGGGTTTAAGGCTCAACAAGCAGTTCGGGCTGGGAGGATTGTTGTTGCAGGTGGAGTTGAAGTCGTAGATAAGCAACTTGATGTAGCCAGCCCCAGTGCCTTCCAAACTTCCAGCCGAATGTTTGTGTGCAGGCACACTGGCGCTTACAAAGGTACCGCCGTTGAAGATGTCGAAAGTCTTTGGGCCACGAGGTGCATCATGCATGAAGGGGCTGGGCTGTTGAATTCGAGGATTCTGCAGTTTGCCCAGGAAAGGGTCCTACGATAGAGTGTGCGTGTGTGTGTGTGTGTAACAGTAGAAGCATTCGCGCTCAGAAACACTTAACCCTAAACTTTAAACCCACGCTCCCTCAGAAGGAACATTCAGGCCTCCTACTACTCACGCATCCCAACACCACACTGTATGGCGAACGGCAAATTGCCCCAGAATGCCATCGACCTTCCGGTACTCCTCTCAGCGAAATATGAAAGCTGATCGAAGCTGTTTGCTCGACTGATGTCACAGATCCTTTCCACAACGTGGTATTCAGCTTAGCTATTGGGGACCGCCTCGTTGTAACAGGTAGAAGAAGAGGTATGAGGATGGCGTACTGGATAGAGACCACAATGAAACAGCACTACATCACTACAGGAACCATGGGATAGAGAACCCTGGTTAAAGAACTCTAGGACCACACTAGGCGAACGCTGGGATAAATCAAGACTGAAGAGTTCCTTTCAGCGAGCGCCGACGCGCGTTGGAGAAGAGCACGCAGGGCGAGAGCAACAAAGTTCAAAACCCAAGAAAGCTTCCGCGGTTTCGTTGGCCAACGACTTCGGAGGACGACGTCTAAGATCTTCTTCACACCTATTAGGCCTCGTGTGTCATGTTTGGTCAGCTCCTACGCCCCCGAAGCCGGCAAAGAACCCCGAAACCCTACATCCCAAACCCCAGACTCTAAAACAAACATGACTAAGTTCACACCGTCAAGACCAGAGGCAAAAACCCTTCGATCAGGTTTTGGGATCAACCCCTAACATGGCGGGCCTACATAATTAGCAACACTCTGCTTTAGGATATCTGATTCTGTACCCCAAACCCTGTTCAGCGATTACAAGGCCGTTATTTTCAGCTTGAAGTCTTGAATCCTGACGTCCGAACCTACGGAACTATCGTCAAAACCAATACCTGCGGTCTTTCAGCATCAAAGCCATCACAAGCCCAGAAAGAAGGAACTCGTAAACCTCATAAACCCTTATACCCTCAACCCCTATGTCGAAGCCCCTAACCCCAAAGCCAAAATCCAAATCCATGAGCGTCCCCTGTCAGGCGTAACGCCCTCATTCGGCCCGGGAGCGGTCGCTGAGAAGCCCGCAGAGGTCAAGAAAGGCGACCCCCAGATGTTGGGTTTAGGGTTTAGGCACTTTTGGGGTTTGGGGTTTAGGGTTTAGGGTTTAGGTTTTTGTTTTTCAGAAGGCTTCCAAATGATGTAGGAACCTGGGTAAGAAACCCTGGTCCTATAGCCCCGAAGTATTAGGATCCATATGAAGAGACCGAATACCGGCCCAAGGTTTCTTGATCAGGTTGCTATTTTAGGGCTTTCACAGCCCCCATGTCTTAAAGGTCCTAAACCGTAAACCCTAAACCGCAAACCCTAAACCCACAAGTGCTTTGACTTGGGTGGTCGCGTTGGGGAGATGATTGGGCTTTGATTTGTAGGGCTGAAGGAGGTGTGAGGTGGTCGTAGTAAGCCGCATAGATCTGATAGGGTAAGGGCTCTTCTTGGGTTATAGGACTTGAAGTTCAGGGAGTGGGGTTTAGGGTTCACTGGATTTGGGGTGGTGGGGTTTCGGGTTTCGGTTAGCCTTGTATTAAGACTTTGGAGTTTCGGGTTTAGGTTCCAGTTCCAGGGCTTGGGGGCTTTTTAGTTGTTAGTGTAGGTTGTAGAGCTTCGTTAATTAAAGGTCCTGCGCCCTGTACCCTAAACCCTAATCCTACACCCAAAACCGCTAGTGCCCAGTACCCTAAACCCAAAGCCCTGTTAGGGCGTGGGAGTCTGGGAGGCCTGTGCAGTGCGACGGCTCTGAGACGAAAGGGCTGCCAGTGCACTTGTAACAGCTGTACCTCATGCTACCGTGCAGGTGGGAAGCCAGAAGAAACTATTCCTGAGCCTTGGACAAGCCGGCGGTGAACAGACTAAGATTCAAGAAACGACAGAAAAGTCCGGACGAGCCCACTGAATTGCAAGCAAGCGGTAAACCATGGCAAGCGCTGGTTAGATCTAACGAACCCCAGTCAACAGCGCTCAACGTGACTCGACTACTCCCTAGCCGCTACCACTTTGCTTAGAGGCGGTGTGCTTCCTTTTTCTAAAGTACCTAATGTATCACAGACATCAGGTCCTGACAGTCCGCGACGATTGCTCTCTGCGCGATCCGGGGAGGACACAGGCCTGGGTCAGGGATTTAGAGTTCCTGCGTTTGGGCTGCAAAGTTTCGGGGATCGGAGCTTCGACTCTTGATGGGAATTTTCCCAAGGCTCCATGTACCTTTATAGTAGATACTCAAGCCCTAAAGTACCTATATAGGGACCCCTTTAAGGCTTATATAAGTATACTACTATAAAGGTACATGGAGCCTTTGGATATGTGCGGTCTGGCAGCAGTCCTCCCCTGTACAAGGTAGGCTTGATCTTGCAGAGGTCATCAGATGGAATTTCGCACGTGGCGCTCTCTTACTTTCTAAGATTCTAACCTGAAACTCTAACCTCTGCCTGTCCAAAAACAGCTTTTGGCTTCACGTGTTTGTTGTATCTAGATCTTCATATATAGAAAAAGCTATATCTACGTGTATGTGTATGTCTATATCTATGTCAAATCTACGTCTGTACCTTGATTTCTACATCTGTTTCACCTAAATGCATATCTATGTCTATATTGTTTGTTTAGTTGCTTGTTCATATGTTTATCGCAGTTACTGTATAACCTGTCCGCCAGGCACTGCTCGAAAGATCGGCTCCCACCGATCGCAAAAAGCGGACACGCGCTCAGTTACGGCTTTCGCCTTCCCGTAGGGTTTAGGGCTTCAGGGGTTTAGGGCTTTAGGGGTTTAAGGCTACTTATAGTTGTTTCGGGATTTGGATTTTACAGGGCTTTGGAGTTTAGGGGGTGTTCAGGGGTTGTGGGGCCTGGGTATGGGAGTCTGAGTTGCGGCTTAGGGCTTTGGGAGCCTTTTTGTTCCGAAGGGCAGTGCTGGCTACGGCTCCATGATGGCGTACTACCCTTACTACTGCCTACTGCTACTACTCCAACTACGACGACGACTAGTACTACCGCTACTAGTACTGCCACTACCTCCTCTACTGCTTCAACTACTACTTCCGCTACTACTTCCCCTACTACTACTAGTATAGTACTACTCCTTCTCCTCCTCCTCCTCTTCCTCGTGCTGCTGCTGCTGCTGCTGCTGCCGCTGCTGCTGCCACTGCCGCTGCCGCTGCCGCTGCCGCTGCCGCTGCCGCTGCCGCTGCCGCTGCTGCTGCTGCTGCTGCTCGTGTAACTACTGTAAGCCCTGTAGGCATTAAGCCCTATGCACCCAGAGCCCAAACCCTCCTCCCTAAAGGTCCTAAACCCCAAACCCTTAAGCGCTAAGCCCTCAAAGCATAAACTCCTAAACCCCTAAACCCTGGCCCGAAACCCTAAACCCTAAACCCCTAAACCCCTAAACCCGAAACCCTCAGACTGCCCCAAAGCTTCGAAGTTGCCCTGAGGAGCCGCTAGAAGAGGCTCCCGAGGCGAAGCAGATCCAGACCTGCCCCTTGGAATCTTCCTCTCGGGTTTAGGGGCGTGTAGGGTTCCGGATTTGGGGCTTAAAGCTCGAGGTTCAAGATCTAAGGTTTAGGGTTCAAGACTGATTTTCCAGGTTTCAAGGTTTACGGTGTAGGGTTTGTGGGTCTTTGGTTATGAAGATGTTATGTTGTTTGCTTGCGATTTGCAAGGATGGTAGGGGATATACGTGTGGGTGAGTCGTCCTCCGCTCCCTTGCCAAGACCTACATTCTTTAAGCCTTAAGCTGGAAAACCTCATAGAAACCCTGATGGGGAGTTTTTAGGGCTTCAGGTTGTTTAGAAGTCTATGTAGGGCGTCTTGCATGTGTGTTGAGGGTTGGCTCCTGAAGGTTGCCGAACACGAAATCAAAATAGTTCAGCTTTTCGTCGTGACTAGAGTCTGACTGGAGGTCTTTCGAGAGTTCTTCGGGTTGTATGTGTCTTCGAAGCCTGAGAATAGTCATCAGCAGCAATTTAGTGTTCCGTGCGGCTCTAACGGGGTTTCGCGTCCCTTGATTTTAGCGCCGCCGACGTGGTCGCAACACACTGATGTTACATGCAACAGGATGAAGGTTTAAGGGGGGAAGCTTGCGGGCCCAGTGTCTATTGCTAATTATGATGGTTGAAGATGAAGATTGAGGAATTCTGGCCTGAAGTAAACAACTCCGTGAACAGAGTCGGGTTGAACGCTTCTGGGGAAGCCCTATGGTTCAGGGTTTAAGGGTGTTTTGCTTTCCAGTTGGGATCAACTGCCTTTGTTGCTTTCTGCGGTTGAGCGAAGATCAAAGTAAGTAGCTTACGGCCTACCTCAGGTGGAGGAGCTCGTTGCCAGTTAGGCTTTCAAGTTTAAACCCCGAAGCCTAGGGGCCTAGACCTTGAGCCCCAAGCCCAAGATCAAAGTTTGTATGA
This sequence comes from Symbiodinium sp. CCMP2456, assembly GCA_905221635.1. Classification (NCBI taxonomy): domain Eukaryota; class Dinophyceae; order Suessiales; family Symbiodiniaceae; genus Symbiodinium; species Symbiodinium sp. CCMP2456. The sequence continues at coordinate 17,020 of CAJNDV010027491.1, read as the reverse complement.
CGGTGGATTTCTTCGTCGAGGACTTGGACGACACGCAAGTCAGAGCAGACCGAACGCTAGACGTATTCGTGAAATGCTGTCTGGCGACACTTCGCTCGACTTCACAATGGCGGATGCCGCGCATTCACAAAAACGCCTTTAGGCAGAAAGCACTTGCTGATGTATGCGCTGGATCTCGCCGGCGATGTCATCTTGCAACCCTAAACTCTACTGCCGCACGCTGGATCACGTGCGTTTGCCATGGCTTCGGAGTTTTCCGGCGGCCAAAACATGCGGAGGCTTCGGGTTTGGGGTTTAGGGTTCTCAACCCAGCAGCTCTCTGGCTGCTTCTTGACTACTCCCCTTATCCTAAGTCAGGTTTCCTTAAACCCTGCTCCCAAACCCAAAACCCTAAAGCATCCATGGACAGGATGTAGGATGCCAGAACCTCAAACTCTCAGACTTAAGCTCCCAACCTGAAGAGAACCGCCATTGACTACCCAGCATACCCCCAAACAGACCCACAACTCCTTATCGCCTTAACCCTAGAATACCCCAGCGTACCACCCAAATCCAATCCAAAACCTCCGATCCCCACAGCCACAGACAGTCCTGAACCTCGAAGAACCCATCAATTGGGTTTAGGGTTTGGGGTTTTCTCCGCGCCCCCCGAGATCCAACACATTGATATGGGGGTCCGGCTCGAAAAAGTTGCAGATCATAGGGTTTGGGGCAAAAAGTCTACGTAACTTGCTCAAGAGTAAGGTTTACGTTGAAATTAGTGGGCAAGTCACGCAACCTGGGGCAAGCGCTGGAAGCCTTAGCAATGTTGCGGCACAGACTTCCACAGATTCTAAGCGACCCTTGTAAAGAACCCTATTTCAGTAGCCGGATCCTCATTAGAAGGACCTCGACCTGCTGTAAATAAGGTAGCCCCACTTCTGAGAACTTCCATACAAAACCAAGGCGAATTTCACCAGATGAACGACAGCACAGACTGCGAGTATCATAAGTTGGCGGACAGCGACACTGCAGCTCCCCCAGTCTTCACGTCCACGAGTTTGGAGGGGAAGTCGATGCCCAAGATCCAGATGTCAGTAGTTTCTGACATTACCTGCACATACAGCTCATATGTAAATCGTTGACCCAACCCTCAACACTAAACCCTAAATAAACTCTATGCGGAGTTGCAGGAGCAGGATTTTGGGGGTTACACCACTTCGGGTTCTACACTCTCCGGATGGGCTCTGGGGTTCTTTTAGTATTGAGGGGTTGAGTCTAGGGTGCATGGTCGAGCTCTTTTCAGGGTTTCCCAGAGGCTTCTTCTTTGTGGGGGTGAGGGTTTTCGGGCATGGCAATGCTGTCTAGTTGGGCTTAGAGTGTGGAGAGCCGACTGCAGAGGGCCTAGAAAGACGTAGGACAGGGGCCTTCGCGGTTGGAACATATGGCACAGTATATAGTACCCTAAACCCTAAACCCCTAAACCCTAGTTATTGATTATAAAGGGAGCCCTACGGACAAGTATGCCTATTTTTTCAGGCTTCTAGAGGACAGATTGTGTTTGGGCTATACGGTGTGGGCTTTGTGTCATTATATACTTATTCTTCTCTAAACTGGCTCCTGTCTCTCTGGGTAACCAGTCGTACGGCTAGGATCCCGCATTACGCAAAAAAGGTGACCCAAAGCAGGAATATCATTGGAAATTGTACGTAGGTGTGGCTGCTGGCACGGCAGCATTTACACTAGACGCTTGCTGTCTGATTCCCTCGCCAAAGAAGTAGAGATGTCAGATTTAAACATTGCAGTACACCTTGAAACTGAGCAGCTATGTCATTGCGTCATGGGCCCTCTTCCAGTAAGAAGGGAGCTTGAAGGACTAGTAATTCCTTTTACCGTCCCTACCCCAGGCCCTATCAATTACCAGGTTCAGGTGTTCTCCTTCATGGAGGCCACAAGGGCCCGCCATCGTGGGAGGTTTGGCCTTAATGGAGTCCAAATTGAACCTCTAAGCCCGAGCCCCTACGCTACAAACATCCTGGAGCCTGGGTGTTGAGTTGCATGGATCAGACGAAGCACTCAAGATCAACAAACGAAACACAAGCCAAGAAGCCAGTTTTCCAAGGATATGACGCAGTCCGACGAGGAGGGGACCTCGGAAATTACCAGGGACCTCGCGGATTCGAAGCAGGTTTCCAGGAATGCTGAAGTGTTGAGTCATGGGTGTGGGGGCTCTGGGGTTCCTGCGTTGCGTATTATGGCTGAGAGATGCGAAACCCTGGACACAGTTTAGCGTTGAGGGCTGAGGCACTAAACCCCAAAGACTGAGACCTGAGCCTGAACGGTAAGGTCTAAACCTCATAAGATCTTGGGTTTCTGGGCTCCACCTTGAGAGTTTATTGCTTCTCTGAGCCCTTAAGCCTACTAAAGCCTTAAACTTTGAACCCTGCTAAACCTCAAACCTTATAAGCCCTACTAAACCTTGAATCCTAAACTTTGTAAACCAGGATATTGCTTCGCGTCCTTTCATTTGTTCTGTTGGTCTCCGCGGGCAGAGCCGTGAACAAGGTTTGGGGCTCCATTTAAGGTTCCTTTCCGAAAAGTTTCGGGTTCCAGGAGTTTTTGGGGTATGGGGCTCCTTTAAGGTCCCCCTTAAGAAGTTTCCAACCCTTACAAAGCCTTGGTAGAGCCTGCTTAGAGCCCTTCTACAGGGGGTCGGGACCCGGTTTAGGGTTTTTACGTCTTCGACACCGTCTGGCGGCCTCAGAAAACAGGGATTCGAAATTGCAGTTCACAAGGAGCTCCTAAATAAGGAACACCTACTATAGTGTAAAGTCCCTTCTGAGCCCCGTACTGCGGTACCCCTACTGGGATCTCGGGCGTAAGAGCCTTATTGTCAGGACACCCGTCCATATTCACAACCCTCAGATGCCTGAACCCTCAACTCTACAGCAGGATCCTTGTTGCAAGGACCGAAATCATGCATTGATAGCGTCTGAAGCAACCCCAAAATAACATCCCACACACATGCTCTACCTAGGGAGCCCTACACCCGTAAAACTGCAGACTCTTCGGACGCAACCCGTCTTTGCAGCCTGACTGCGGCAGAAACCCGACAAGAATTTGCTTTGCAGAAACCCTAAGCCCGAAACTCTCAGCGAAAGGAGTTCGAGATGAGACGGAAGTCCATCTCCAGCGCAGCTTGAGCATCTCGAGAACTCATGGGCCCTCGGAAGCTGTACGGCTCTGGCGCAATGTTCGCAGTCCGAAGGACGATAAGGGACTCCAAGCGCAGCTCAACATGCTAGAACCTGAACTCGAAATCCCCAATTCAATTGCGAAGCCCTAAGGCCTATATGCCCTAAACCCTGGACCAAACCCTAAACTTAAACATAACCCGTAACCCTGAAAGCCACCTCAGTTAAGCTTCTTGGGTAGACGGCTATGGCTTTGCATTAGGCTATGGTGCGAGTTTTGTTAGGAGTTGTGTACTAGCTTAGTTGTCCGCGTTCTATTGGTTCATGTTGCTGATGACCCTTTTCCGTTTGGTTTGAGAGGCTTAGTGTAGAAGCTGAAGAACTACCAGGATTGTTCCTTGGGGTTTCCTCTAGAAGTATAGTAGCATGTACCCTATGCTACATGAACCGCATAAGTGATGGAGCCCACCTGTGGGTGAAGTAAGCAAACATGAAGCCTCAAGCTGTCCCGTCCTCTGTCCCTCCAACTCTTGCTCTCATAGAAGAGGGTTTTCGATGTTGTCGGGGCTACTTTCTTCTACAGTAGATTCTAGTAGCATAATCGGGAGCCTCAAAGGAAACATAGATGTCATTGGCTCCAGCCCGAAAGTCAAGCAAGATATACCCGAAGCCCTAAACCTAAACCCTGTATAGAGGTCATTAGCTCTTGGCTTTTGCTGTCCATTCCTGGCCGGAGGCTAAATACAGGGGCCTAAATAACTACCAATGCATACCACTACTTTTTTGGGTTTTCCTTATTTTAATTCTGGTATACTACACCCCAAAACCCTAGTCTCATTATTTAGGCCCTTATAGGAGGGGTTTGGGGGTTTAGGGTTGTAGGGTATTAGAACTTACAGTAGGGTTGAGGGGTTCTTTGGCGCTGACGATACCAAGAAGCAGAAGATGACTCTCTGAAATCCTGCACGAGCCCTAGAGCCTTCAGGGGGCCTATGCAGGCATCGCCCGCAGCCGCGAGAAGTGCTGCAGCGAGGCAGAAAAGGGCCCTGAATCTGACACCAAAACCCTTAGTATATCTCTACTAGAGGCTTCCTTTAAAGGGTTCCTGCATATATGTATAGTACCGGGTTCCTTTGGAGCGCTTTAAAGGGTGCCTTCATGTATAGTATAGGGTTCCTTTGAAACACTACAGACAACGAGCTTGTCAACTGTCAAGTTCATGCCTGCGGCCTATGTCCGTAACTGAAGCCGCACGCCGTGAGAAGCTGTGAGGCGAAAGGGCACATTAAGCCAAAGACCGTATTCCTTGAGTGCTTCACTCAGGACCTTTCTACAACCCTCATCGAAGATTCGCTCTGTTTGAGGTTCCTGTATGGTTTGCACAGCTTACTACTTCCACAGTAGCCGACCTTCAAATTCCTAAGTTGGGTGGTTCGCATGGTAGAGTCAAGAAACTTGAACACCGTGGGTCATCGGAGGATTATAAGCCCGAAGCCCTATGGATCCTAAGCCCTGAACCCCAAAAAGCTGATGCCTGTTATTGGAATGCAAAATTGGGCTACGGGCCTCATGCTACCAGAACCAGGAGAGAGCCGGAAGTTTTCTGGACCCTTGATTGAAGTAGGGGTAGATGGCCCCTATACCCTTCACCTCGCGTATGTTGGAGGGTAGATGGAGAGAGTGGGCATGCAGGAGCAACGATATTGCAATTTGTAAGACTATCCTACAACGTCCTTTCATGACAACCTTTGACCCTTTCGGCAAAGAAGAGGCAACAGCTTCCCTACATCTCCGTAGACTACTATAATTATAAACCGGAGCCCAGAGGCCCCTTAGCAGGCCTGACCCCCTCACGGAAGCCACCAAGACAAGTCCCGCAAACCCACAGAAATTACCTTTAAAGTCCTGATACGGATCCCTACGTGAACTCTGAGAAAAGCCTGATCGATAGGTAAGAGCAATTGAAAAAGCCATTGCAGGGACTCTTCCGGACGGTGGGGTGTAGGAGGCATGAGTTTGTGGTGACTTTATGTGTTCTCTTCGGAGAGGGTGCGCGTTGCTTAGGTGTACATCGGTGCGGGTATATATGGCATAGGCCAGCCATTTTCAGGGCCTGCATGAACAGTTGCTGCCACGTGTGCCAGCGTGATTCCGGCCAATGACGAGTCTCACAGGGCTTAGTCGGAGGAGTCGCGGCACAAATTTTCTGCGAGCTGGATGGGTGCGGACACCCCAAGCCCGACGTCCGAGAACCCTTATTAAGTAATCAATGTAGATATGGAGAGGTTTGCATACCGTGATGTAATACACCAAATGCCAAAACCTGATTCTGGGTTACGTACTAATGCCCCTATTCGATTACCCTCGGCTTTTGAGGAGCACGATATTTTGCTTCGCCAATCCGGAGTATACGTCCACGCCGTCTACGTGATGTATGGAGAATGTTGGCCAGGACATGACCAAGGCCTTCGTCTTCAAAGTAGTTCGGACTTGGCTACTGCAATCCCTCATCGGCTTCTTAGTACCACGTAGTACCAGTCGTCGTAGTACCAGTCGTAGCAGTAGCAGTAGCAGTA
>CAJNDV010027491.1:0-11190 GCA_905221635.1 Symbiodinium sp. CCMP2456 | reverse complement strand
GCAGTAGCAGTAGCAGTAGCTGTAGGAGTAGTAGTAGTAGTAGTAGTAGTAGTAGTAGTAGTAGTAGTACTAGTAGTAGTAGTAGTCGTCGTCGTCGTAGTGGTAGTAGGAGTAGTAGGAGTAGTAGTAGTAGTAGTAGTAGTAGTAGTAGCAGTAGTAGTAGTAGTAGTAGTAGCAGTAGCCGTGGCAGTAGTAGAGGTAGCAGTAGTCGTCGTCGAGGTAGTAGTATTAATGTATCAGTAATGGCATTTAGTGTTAGGATTTGTTGCATTACCAGAAATAATGTTGTTATTTTACTACGCTTCATTATTCGTATACTTATTAATACTGTTACTAGTATCATTGGTGTTTACAGCTATTAATATCATTATTATTGTTAGTATTATTGTTATTAGTAGTAGTAGTTGTTGTTACTATTAGTAATAGAATTATTGCTGCTGTTTTCTTAGTATCATTGCTGTTGTTATCACTCTCAGTCTTATTCTTATCTCTGTTGTCATGATCTTAGTTTTTGTTGATTTATCGGTGATGGTGGTTATGATTCCTGACGACGATGATGATGATGATGACGGCAACAATGATAATTATTGCTAAACTCCTTTTGCTCAGTGAAATTACTAAATGCTCTTCTTGTTATTGCTGTTGTCAATAATGAGTATTCATACTACTCTTCTTGTTCTGATTAATAGTCGCAGCATATTTATTTGCATATTATTGAGGGCCTTATTGAGTATTGATGACTATGGTTCCCATCATTCATGGTTAGAAATTGAGTATTCAGCCCCTTGTATTACAACCACAAAAAAGCTTTGATTCGTGGTGTCGGGGCGACGCTGCACCCGAGTAGGCTCCCTTTGCCAAGCTTGGAGAGACGAGACCTTGCATTCAGAATTTAGGGTATTAAGGTTTGGGATTTGGGGTTCATGGCTTCAGGGCTTTGGGACTTTAGGGTTTGGAGTTCAGGGTTGAGGCTGAGATTCAGAAACAGGGTCTTGGAGCTTGGTTGGTTTGATGTTCAGGACTTGCCGTGGGTCCAACTAACCGCTTTAACCTTCTCCTTTTGATGTCGGCCTTTTGTAGAATTATTGTGTCATAAGGTCTGTCACACCCTACTGTTCTCTGGGGCGGGGGATTCTGAGGACGCAGACCTCGGCGCAGCAGGATCGAGGGTTTCACAGGCCCAAAATGAAAGAGATGTAGGAGGATTTTTACGAGATTTTTAGGAGATAGCCTATATACTTCGATTGGATGTGGTCTGCAGTTGCTGGCTTCTTTTCTGAGCGTTGGAGAGCTTCAGGAACAAGGATCAAAGCTAGGGTCGTGCGTGCTCGTTTCTCCACGAAGCTGTCTTGCGTGTTTGTACTGATTTTCGCTGCTGCGGCCTGTGGCAATCTTTGCGTACATGCTGGCAGTTGAGTTGAATCAAGTTCAAGTGTCATACGGTGCTTAAACGTTGACCATGAACGCATTTCGTTGGGATGTAGGGCTTCTGGTCTGCATCAGGTTTTGCAGCACTACCAACCACTACCATCACAGCTGGATACTTAGTGACCTACCTCTGTATTTACCCACTCACTTGCGTACCTAGATAAACCTGCAGCTGAACACCCTCTTTTGCCTCCTCTGCCCCTTATGGACCCGTTCTTGCTGCTTTGTGTTGTACCGCTGACTACCGGCGGGATGCCGGCGTCGACGACATCCACAACAATACTGCTCCTGATCTGATGGGTTAAGGTACACTACAAACCAGAGGCTTTCCTAAACTTGGGCCCTGTACTGCTGGATCCGAAGACTTCGATGGATTGCTTTTCGAACGAGGCTGATAAGTCTTAAGGTTTTGGGGTGCAGGAGTCTACGGACTAGGGCTTCAATCTTAAGTCTTAACATCAGACAGCTGAATCCCAGAGTGCTGCTAGTCTAAAGCTTCCACCCTGGGTTTAGGGTCTATTTACGGTTAAGGGTTTATGTAGGGTTTAGAGTTTCCCATATGCTGTCCTAACCATTGCGGATGCGAGGATTATCAGCAAGGCTGCGAATGCAGTAGATTGCCACGCGCCGCATGCCCCCGGCAGCCTGCCACGGCTTTTGGATTTTACAGGGCATGGCTGTTTATGGGCATGCATAACTCACGGGGATCCCAGAAAGTTTGCCTTGGGCATGTAGAACAGCCGTAGAGAAGATTATGCAAGGTTTTGGAGCTGCAAGGAGGATTGCCTATGTTGTGGGGTTCACGGCCGGGTTAGATGGGTGTAGGACTTATGACAGCAAGGGATGAAGATCCTGTGTTTTTCCTAGACACATCGAACCGCAGGATGTTTTTGCCCTGCAGAGAGAGAGAACTTGCACAGCAGGGATCCAGCTGTGAGTCACGCCCTTATACCAGTAAGAGTTTCCACGCCACCATCATCGCGCCGCGCTGTACGTGGTTTGAATTATCCCGAAGCCTTCTTCGAAGCAGCTCCTTGGTGATGATTGTGCACCCCGCCGGTTTGGACCTGGCACATTCAGGCTTAATTTTCTTTGGCAGACCCCTCGGGTCCTGTCAAGCTGTAGTTTCAAGGTGGATCGTGCCGCCCGCTGGTCGCGCAGAGTTGCGTCGGAGAAGCCAAGTCGCAACGTTCATCTCGCGCCTCGTAGAGGAGTACAGGCGAGGGTTGAAAGAAGGAGTTCCAACTTCCAGCTCTGAAGCCCTTATCCTTAAGCTTATAAGCCGTATCAACCTGCTTGATGTAAGTGTCTTGCCAGCTCATGCCTGACACTCTTCCTCTTGAGTTCAAGGGAGTTATAAACATTTATTGTCACGTGTGACTCGGGGCGTCGGTGCGCTGGGGCATCCTCTCTTGGCACAGAGTGGCCCAGGGGCATTCTGTATCCCAGTAACCTACCTCGACCCTAAAATGTAGTATCTCTCTTTGGATCACCTGTTTTGTGGTTAGGATCCAATAACAAGAAACTAAGGTAACCAAAAAAAGGTCCTACATGTGTAACTGGAGGCCCGACCCCCTAAACCCTTGAACCCTAAACCCAGTATGTAGTTTGGGGTTTAGGGTTTAAGGTTTAGGGTTTAGGGTTTAGGTACCTGGTGCCTAAGCGCCGGGCTTCACTGAGCTTCCTTTGATGTGGGGGTACATGGACCCCTTCCGGTGGGTTGAACACAAGTCAAGGAGCCTTTCAGTTGAATATTGAAAGACCCATAGTCTCCATCGTAGTTCCTGCTTTTGGGGTTTATTCAATATTATAATTAGGATCCTAGAAGGTAGCCCCCAAAAAGAGTTACAGTGGAGACTGTAGGTCATATCCAGGGCCTTGAATGGTTGCTGCAGAGAGTTTCGCCTTGGAGTCCCAGCCAAGTTTCAAGCATGATCACAGTCCCCCCCACGACTACTTTTGGGGCGTGAATAATGTTGGAACAGGGTTTAGGGCTCCTTTATAGTTTAACTACAAAAAAATGTTATATTATTTGTAGTTATTTAGGCTTCTAGATTGCGCTAACAACGGCTGTTATCAACGCTTGCACTTAGAACCCTGGCAAAAGGCTTCTCTTAGAAGCTGTAAGCAAGCTCTAAAGCTCAATCATCCAGCTTAGAGCTCGGCCTAATCTGAAGTGCCCAAGAGTTCTCAAGTGCACCGCGCCCCCGGGTGTCGGCACGCAGTGGTCGGGACAGTCCGGTGTTGCGTGAGCGGAACGTCGGTTGGAGACCTTCCATTGGGGGGCACTCAGGGTCCATGTAAGCTCTTAGTAATTATAGGTTATACTTGTTGTTATATGTAGAAAAGCCAGATAAACGTGTACAAACATATGTGCATATGTGCCCTTATATATATGAATATATATGTTTGCCCTGACGCTATATGCATATGGGAACCTTGACCGCATAAGTTTGCGGCCAGCGAGTTTGGGCGAAAGAGCATCCTGATGTCTGCTCCAATTATGTGCTGGGGCAGATCTGTGCATGTAGTGGGTCTGTGTACCCAGATAGTCTCGCCGGCTTATCCAGTTAAGCAAGATTCTAAATCTACAGGCAGCTATGATGGGAATGTTGGCAACTGACTTGAACCGAATACTAACGGGAATGTTTGGAGGCAGGGCTTATGCAAGATCCTACTGTACCTTCTTACTTTCCATTAATATAGCGGCCCTGATCATTACCGATACCATTATGTATGTGTACCTTATTACTTTTCATTAATATAGGGGCCGTAATCGTTATCTATACTATTAGGGGGGGTCCTTATCATAGATATAGTATAATATACCCCAGAGCCTATTTTAATTACTAAGGCCCCCACTTTGTGTGGCCCACAAAGACAGAGGCTATAGCTCTTTCGGTCAGCAGGAAAGGCCTGGTATAAACCTGCCCTTCAAGCTTTTTCAGCCTGAGAAGCCCCTATAAACCTTGAAAGCTAAGTTCCAGATCAAGAAGACACACGAAACCCAAAGCCCTAAACCCTAAACCCTAAGCCCGAATTTACTAAACCGCTAAACCTCAAACCCCTGTAGGGTTATTTCGGTGCGGTGTCTGGGCTCTCAGTGCATCAAACTGCTCATCTTTCAAGTCCTGAAGCGGCTGCATTGATGGCGATATCCACAACCTGAGTAGTGCCACTTTGGGGGTTTAGGGTTTAGGGGCAGCGTTATGCTTGCAGCGGTTTCAACGCCTTTGACAAGTTGCAAGATTATTGTCTGCCCCTGCCGCAAGTTCTGCACATGCTCTCCTAGTCCCCACTCTTCCATGCCACGCGTCCTGGCACCAGTGTCGCTCAGTGTCTTCGCCTGTGGCGTGTGACCTTGCGCAGGCTCGGAGTTTACGCCCCTTCACACACCCACCCCGACAGGCATGACTAAAGTCAAGTAGTAGTAGAAGTATAATAACGAAGAACAAGCATCATCATGGCTTCAGCTTACTAGTAGGACTAAGAACAGCCCCTCATCTCCAACCCTCAGTCATCACGAACCCTTGGATCCAAAAGAGCGGAATCTTGCCGTAACCCATGCTTGGCCTTTGCGGGGTTGTCCGGTCGAATGACTTTGTATACTGAATGGGCACTGAATGGGATTGGTGGGTTTGGGATGTTGTGTTGAGAGATTTTTCGTTCTAGATCAGCGTACGTGTTGCTAGGGAGTTCTTAGACCATGCGGGCCGCAACACCCCAAAAGCCCTAAACCCCAAACAGCCTGAACCCTACATACATGTATACAACCCTGGATTTCGCAAGTCGCTAAAGCCACTTGAAGAACAAACCAGGAAGTATTTCACTGCAGCTGTCTTTGAAGCTTAGCGATTTTTTTGCTTGTGGACCTTCTCGTCCCTCCCGTCCCGAAGCTGTAAGGCCCGAAGCAAAGAAAGATGGAAGGGTTCTCTACGGGTCCTAATTTACAAGGGTTTAGAAGGGCTTACAAGGGTTTATCAGGGCTCTGGAAGGGTTCCATTAGATTCTCAGAAAGCCTTCGAGTCTGTGCCCGCAATTGAAGCAGCCACTTGCGGCGATGTTTTTAAGCGATGAGGCAGGCATCTTTTCCAAGGGGGATTCTGCATCTATGGGGCTTCTGGCTTTTTGGGCACAGGGTCCTTAACCCTAAACCCTAAACCCTAAACCCTGATCCCTAAACCCTGAACTGTTGGGCACAGGGCCCTGAAAAGCCTAAAAGCCAGCCTCGAATCCCGCACTGCCGACTCGAGCCGAGCGCATCTCTGCAGCTGCGTCCCACCCTGACATTGGCAAAACCTGACGAGTACTGCGTTTTAAGATTCAGAGGGTTTAGGGTTTAGGGTTTAGCTGAACCCTGAAAACCTACTTAGTTGGGTGTTCCTTATTGTGATTTCCGTATAAGAAACAGTAGTATTGCGGGTGCAGGTAAGGCTTTAGGCTTTCAGAACGGTTTTGGAAGGGGGCGAGAAGAAGCACCATGCAGAATCTGACACCAAAGGAGTTGAAGTGGGATGGGAGTGTGTAGCTACCTAAGGATGTCAGGATTAAACACAGCTTCGTGACTTAGTCGCTTCGGAGGTTCTTTGGCCTGCATCCCTTGGACAGTACACCGGAGTTGCACGTTCAGGTCTTGTTCCAAAATCTGCAGTCCCCTCGTCTCATGGCCATGGGCATGGAATCTTGGGCCTTGCTGAAGGCCAGGCCTCCGAAAAGACTAAGCCCCTCTACATCCTGACAACCCTGTTCCCCCACATCATGGCAACAAGTCGAGGCACCTACAAGCTGCAAGTCCTAACCTTAAACTCCCTAAGCCTTATATGTATCCTACAAGCCCTCGACCTGTAAACCCGAAACCCTGCGAAGTCAGCAGTTCGGTGTTTTACAGGATTATTGTCTGTACGACTTCACAGGGTGTCTATACTTGTCATCGTTTTGTTTAAGGGCTTTATAGGGCTTTGTAAAAGGTTTGGCAAGGATTCTTTAAAGGGCTTTATAGAGCCTCGTATGTCAGGGACTCTGAGAAAAACTGATACTTCTTTAGGGTTCGGTTTTTCTCTTACATTGCCACAGTTTTGGGAGTTTAGGGCAGTTGAGCGTGTGGGGTGAAAGACGCTCGAGGTTTATAGAACTCGGTCTGTAGGAGCTACGCAACGTGGAGCCAGTGCGCTAAAGTCAAAAGTCAATTTCCGTGACTGCTTGCCTTAGAAACCCCATGGACTCTAAGCCGTGTCTGAACGGAGGCAGCGCGGTCCGTATTGATGCTGCTCTGGTACAGGGAGTCGCCCGAAAGCACCGCACCGGTCGGGTAAGGAACGGCCAGGCAAATTTGAACCTCAACCTCAGAAACCCGAAACAAACCCCCACTTAGAGCCTTATCCCTGCTCTGACGTTCGTATCTCTGCAGATACCTATTTTCCGGTCTCAGGGCTACTTTAGGATGTTGTTTGCTGGTTTGGGTTTACCGTTGCCTGATGGGGAACACTCTGGTTCTAAGTCTTAGCAGGGCTCTTGGCGTGGATCCTGATTCTGGGGGGCTAAACCCCTGAACCCCTAAGTGATCGCCCTCAGCCCTATGTAAACCCTAAATTCCAGAGGCCGCGAGAGCCCCAAGGGCTGAATAATGGTGTGTTCATGACCATTCACGACCTACAGCGGGTTTGTAGGCGTGGGACCTAGGGGGTTAGATGTTGTTACAGGCGTCGGGGTTTAGGATACTAGGGTTTAGGTATGGTTCAGGGCTTCAGTCCGGGATATCTGGATGAAGCTACAGGGCACTAGGATGCTGTTCCTCAGACTCCCCAAAAAAAGCTTGTCGATCTTTCATCGGAGCGGTTTAGTATTGAGCTTGTGAACTAGGCCGTGTCGAAAGATCCACTTTCCATTAAGATTTGGGGTGTTTCAGCAAGCATTGGCAAGGAGCGAAGGATTCACCCAACCTATCGTCGATCCGATTTCCACTTCAGGGCCTTGCAACTAAACCCTATACACCCTAAACCCCGCACCCCCCAAACCCTACAGGATCTGGGACTTGCTTTGTTGTGTTCTGCTAGCGTCCAGGGGTTCGGGAGATGGCCGGATCCTGCTCACACACAAGCCGTGCTTCTGGCACTACCCACTCTGTTTGAAGCTTGCGATAAGGGAAATGGCATGAAGAGGCTCCCATCCCATCCTTCAGTGCAGTTGTTGGGTCTATAGGAATTAGGGGTCTCTGACGATTGCTGGTGGGCACATTGTCATTGCTGGCATGTTCTCTTAGCCCTATCTGTAGGGATTACGAACCCCCTCCCATCTGCGGTTCCTGCCATGTTCTCAAAACCCAGAGCTGCCATGTTCCCTTAGACGTGTGGCAAACGAGGAGCGTATCCCTTCATCTCAGTTGCAGAGGCCCTTCTTAGAAGGCACTCAGCCGAATATCAGCGCGCACCAAACCGTCTGTTCGTGCCGTTTGGCGGCTGCCTGTCCCACCGGAGCATCAACGAGTCTAGGAAGTAGCAGAGGCCTCCTTGAAGACCCGCCCCCTTCTGTTATGATGTCAAGTAACATCCGAATCCCTGCTACTATAAGTTACAAGCATTGCAAGGCTTAATTACAAAGGGAAGGCGGTTATCAATCAGTGGTCGCATTAGAACCCTTACAATGGTCATGACATGAAGCTCGAAGGTTGGGTTGCAGAGAGGCCCAACACGGAATGCTTGTCAGAATTTTGGGGCAAGGAGCCAAGCTCTACAAACCTCAACCACTAATGTAGACCCCTGATTAATGAGCCCACTCTCTGTCCGGGCCTCAATATTAGGATCGCGAGTGTAGTCCTCCTCAAGGGGAGCAGTGTTTATAAACCAGCGAGACCGCGAACTCCGCGACCGAACCCACAAAAGCCAAAGCGCAAACCATAGTCAGCCATATAGTCATGGTCCCTAAGCCTTCATCCCCAACCCAAGAGCCCTCAATCCTATCCGACTGTCGAAGGTTTAGGGATTTGGGGCTTACGCGGCTCAGGGCAGATGTGCAACTTAAGCTTTGAGATGTTTGGGGTGATGCCGTAGGGTTTCCGGGATACCGAACGAGTGCAAGCAGCTGCCAATCGGGACAAGGACATCAAACATCCTGGCGGCCAGCGGCCGTTTCGATTGCACCTTCCTGTTTCACCTTGCATCCAAGGCTTCAAATGTAGCAGCGTTTAGGCTAGGACTCAGTGCAAACATATTGGTGCCTTTTAGCTCGTTCGATGTGAGCGAGGACGTCCCACATCCAGCGCCACTAAGAGTTGCTATAATTTTCGAGTTACATCTCACAGAAGTTGTGAGGAAGGAGGTGGTCGTGCGCCGGGGCAACAGTTACATTTAACAGAGGCTATTCTTGTGCAGAATCGTACGGGCATCCCTATCTGTATGTACATGTATATGTATATACACATATGTATATTTACTTATATCTATCGATGCACTTATAGGGTCGCGCTCCAAACCCTGAACCTAAGGCGTGCGGCAGGTTACGGTGAAGCTCACTCCAAGCCCCTTGCTCGTTTTCGAGTTTGAAGGTCTTAGGGGTGGGTTTAGGGGTTTAAGTGTATAATGTAGGGCTTTACATAATTCATATAAGGGTTGCTATGATAGCTCAGGGTTATTATAGCTGTATGGCACCCGCAGCACTAAAGCAGCACTAAGCTTCAGCCTTGAAGCCCATAGACACTAGACACTAACACCGTAAACCCTAAACCCACGACCCGAACCCTAAAACCGTAAACCCGATGAGCTCTGACTCGGGGATTTCTTTGGTTTAGGAAGGGATCGGTTCGGGTGCAAGGTTGAGTTTTTGAGGCTTCTGTGTTTTAAAAGTTCAAGACTGGGATCAGGGAGGCGGGTCTCTGGCTCTTCTGATTTAGGGTATGGCTTTTTAGGCTTAGTACTTGGGGCTTAGAGTTCAGGGCTTCTGGTGTCCAGCGATGCTTTGAGGTTTCTTTCTCTGGGTTCCTTTGGGGGCCCTTAGGTCGGTCGCCTTGGAGGTAAGTCGGCTCTGTGTCGAAATACGTGGATAATGACTGGAGCACCCGCCGTGCAGAAAAAGCGCTCAACGAATCCGTGGCTCGTTTAGGGTTCAAAAGTTTGGGGTTGGGTAGCCATGTCTGGGATTTATACGACTTTGAGGCTTGGAAGACCACTGCAGGCGATGGATGCGGAGTTTGCTCGCGGGGCTTCAAAAGTTTAGGGCTCGAGTTACTGAGACAGTGGGTACTACAAAGCAGATATCGGCCCAGTAATTCGGAAGCCGAAGCGGAGGTCGTAGGTCCAGGGGGTTTTGGGGGAGGTTTGGCTGAACCATGCACACCCCGCCGTCGCTTACGCCGATATGTAGGCCTGCTACGCCGCCGACACCGATATGCCGCCTTTCCGCCTCTATAGGGGTACGTAGTCGACACGCTGCTTACGCCGATGTGCAGGATCTTTACGTGAACGCGACAGATTTGGGCACAGACCCGTGGCACGCTCCGGTTGAAGACGTGCTGTAGCCATCGATGGCTTGATGCGCGGTTATAGCACCGCAGATGTGCATGCAGTTTTGATCTTCTTGGCCACAACGGTCGGAGCAGTCAGTACTGGGAAAGCCCGCGCATCCGCCACTCGTGCCCCTCCCTGCGCGAAGTCGTTTCCCAGCCCTTCCCCTTCGCCTGGCACCGGCACCACTTCGGCAGCTCGCAGAGCTGCCAATGCCGAACCAAGAAACTTCTTTGAAGCATTCAGCACTCATGTAGATGATGCTAGATTCAGCGGTCCTCATTTTCGACCAACCCCATGTGGTTTTCAAATGATCGCAGTTCACTTGCAAGCTCTTTTCCTGGCCCAACCGAACGTGTCAAATTCCAGAACACGCAATCAAGAAACAATTGAGGACTGGAAGACTTGTTGTGCTCTTCAGGACCATAGTGCGAAGCGTGAATGCAGCCGGCCGGAAATGTGCTAGACAGCTGTTTAAACACGCCGGTTGTACGTCAGGGATTCGTTTCGACAAGCCGTACACACACACACACAAGATGGTTGATATATTTTGCGATTTAGCTACTCGCTGTTGTTCCACAAAGTCTTTTTGCATCAGGTCAAAATTTGCTTTGCGTTCGACTCCATTCGTGTGCCGACAGACCATCGGGCTGGGACAGGTGCCATCATCGGTCAACATTTCCACACAAGTAGTATGGCCCAAGGCAATTTTTCCGTGTTGAACTTGACTGCATCAGTTTCACAGGCAATGAGAGGCCCGGCCGGGAGCGTAGCGGTAACGAGACCGAAATGCCGTTGAAAACCAGAAGGCTCGAACAACTCTTTTGATGCTCACGACAACATGGCTTAAGTGATTGCTAGCCATCCTGAGGCCTCACGGATCGTCAGAATCAAAGCCTCAGAACGAAACCCCATCAGTTGTTGCTCATCGGACTTGAGACACACACGCCCGTGTGTGCGTGTCATCCAATCCTTAGTGGTGGCCATGCTTCCGTGAGAACTTGCCATGCATGCAAATCTTTTCTGAAGCAAAGCGTTCCCTGGTGCATCATCTGCCTGCGGAGCTCGTCTGTTGTTCAGCGATGTGTGTGTGTGTGTGATGTGTGTGATGTGTGTGTTTGTGATGTGTGTGTGTGTGTGTGTCTGTGTGTGATGTGTGTGTGTGTGTGATGTGTGCGTTTGTGATGTGCGTGTTTGTGATGTGTGTGTGTGTGTGATGTGTGTGTGTGTGTGTGTGTGTATGTGATGTGTGTGTGATGTGTGTGTG
>CAJNDV010027480.1:27742-42938 GCA_905221635.1 Symbiodinium sp. CCMP2456 | reverse complement strand
TACTACTACTACTACTACTACTACTACTGCTACTACTACTACTATTACTAGTACAGCTACTATGTCAACTACTACTAAAACTACTACTACTGCTACTACTACTACTACTACTACTACTACTACTACCTATACTACTACTACTACCTACTACCTACTACTACTACTACTACTACTACTACTACTAGTACTATTACTGCAATTACAACTACGACCACCACTATTATTCCTATTACTACGACTAGCAGAACGACTCCTGCTTCATTTAAACCTCAAGGACAATTTCGAAAAAGACGCACGAGTTGCAAAAACACGTCGTCCAAGCTACACCGTCCGAACCCTTGAAAACACTGGCAAGCGTGTCACTTTTGCTACCACCTCAGTGTGCTTGTGCTTTGAAACCAAGAAAAAAGAGACGCATTCGTAAAACGCACCTACCACAAAGAATGCTGGTATTCGTGGGGTAAATGCACGAGGTCACGTGCAAAATCCACGGGGCCACCATTGACTGAGTGACCTTGTTTATAGTTTCAGGTTTGGCGGGTTTTCGATTTCGGGTTTATGGGTTTGCGTGTTGGTGGGCTTCGGGTTTAGGGTTTTGACTTGACTTAATTTGAGGTTTAGGGCAGTTGGGATTTTGGCTGATGTTGGATGATGTTGGTGGGGCGGTGGCCTTGAGCGAGGTCCGAAATTTGATTAATCACCATACGTGGACGCAGCAGAACTCACTTCTTGAGGCCAGAGTGTGTGGATTTGTGCGTGCACTGTGTGTGTGTGTTTTTTGTTTGAGCGGGGAGGGGCGGATCATGTGTGAGTGCGTGGGCTTTCAACGAAGCTTGGGTGTTGAGTGTGGCAGGGTTCCAGGTTTAGCGAAGGTCATCTGATGTGTTTAAATAACATTGGTGGAACGAAACTTGTTTTCTCATTTTTTGTTACAAAGGTCCACATGATTTGCGAAAACGGGTTATTAATTAAGGTCTTGTACGAACTGCAAGAAGTGGGATCTAAGTGCACCTTACCGAGAGGGTTTGCTTTGATGTGAAAGTTGAATTTATAAAGTCGTCTCTCCAGCCTTCCGGATGGGGTTTAGCCTAATAAACCCTAAGCCGTGAGGGCTTAAATGGTCGAGGGTTTTTCCGGATATGTTTCAATAGTCGAAAGAGAAATTTTTATGAAAGCGGGGAATGGAGAACGTGTGTTCCCTCGCTAATGCCATAGGGTTTAGGCTTCGGTGTTAAGTGTGTTTCCCAGACCTTAAACCCTATAAGCCCTAGTCCGTAAACCCTAGGGTTACTGCCTGCGCCACTTAGAGCCTATGGTGCAAGGTCTCGGGTTTGGCATATGTTGCTTCTTGTACAGCAGCTCGCCAAGTAAGGATAGCATTTTTGCAGCGCATATATTTTCTTTCACAAGCGTTGTGAACCGTTGAACGGATTAATCTCTGGAGGTCAGCAAATCTTGTTTTCGGGTCGCAGGTATTCCTTGTGTAAACTTTAGGCCGTGTACTTGGCTAGACCACCAAGGAAAAGTTCTCGAACATCAACGAATACATGGATGAAAGACTGGCAAACAGCAGCTACGCTGCAATATCCATCCCGGAACGTCGTTGGGAGCTTCCAGGACCGCATGGTTCTAGAGGCGGATACGACTTCGACATTTACCCTTGCGATGAGATCTGTATGGGTAGCTATGGCGACAGAAACAAATTGCTGATGGACGTGGAGCGCGTGGACGGGTACCAAGTGCATTGGATACGGGTGCCATCGCAGGATTCATCGAATACCTTAACACCACCGACCACTGACATTCGACTGGTGCATTTTCGGTTGATCGAACTCCTCAAGCCTAAAGGATACACCGATTGCAGAGAGAGCTTCGTGGGCCCCCAAGTTAACTCCACTTTTGCCGCATTCCTGAGGCAGAGGTGCCCAAGCATCTTGCCGAAACTGCCAAACTACACGGAGCCTCCACCTTTTTGGCGCCGCCGGCGAGCACCGCGCGTGCTCCTGGGCCCGTGGTGAGTCGAGAGCTGTTGCAGCATACTTATGAAAATGGTTGCGTGCAAGCACACCCAGACCTGAAAGCGACCCTCAGATCATGGTCCCGAATGGAAGCGAGTATAGAATGCCCCAAAACCTTTTTTTCAGCTTGTTGACGCTTATTTAGAGACAAAAGCCTGGTACCGAAAAACCTGAATTACAACAGGGCTCCTTGAAACCAGAGTTTGTGCTGTTCGGTCCATTGAGGCCGCCTGACATCTTTATGGTTGTGTTTCTATCGTCCAAAGTTCAGGCGCAAGCAAGACGGCCCATATGGTATGGCATAGTTGAAGTGGCGGTATGACGTGGCACTGCAGCTTAATTCTATGAAGAGTTGGAATGATAAGGAGGTCTGAAACAATCTCGACAAAGTCAGTAAGTAGGTCTTATGACAAGCCCTACACCGCAGCGTTAACTACCAAAGGGCCAAGTGGCCAAGTCTTCTGAGCCGAGCTTCACAATTGTGAAGGGTGTAGGGTATGGGGTTTAGGGCTTAGGGGAAACTTCACAACTGTACTCCTGAGCTTTGGGCACGGTTCGGGTTTAGGGTGTCAGCCTTCATAACGAAACGTATCAAGGTTTAGGGTTTTCCGGGCCTGACCCTCAACACGAAGCCCCCTATGACCATAAACTGCCCGGGGAACCCAATACCCCTTAATTAAGGAATAGAGCTTCGGTCATAATGTGAATCCTTTGTTATGGTATACCTGGACCCTAAACAATCTACCTGTTTATGGTGCCATGTTGTGGTTTCCTTATATTAGGGTCCAGGTATTCCCTAATTGAGGGGTATTGGGCTCTCTGGGTGGGAGTGCTCTCGGATTTGCCAGGTGCACCCTGGAGATGCGCATCGGCGGCAGGGTGGAAAATCAATCGGTGCGCTTTCTCCCGTGTTCAATGTTAAAACACCTTATGCTCTGCCTTAAACCACCATAACCTATCATAGCCTGCTTGTTGGTAGGGTCGTAGTATAAGTCCTAATATCGAATATACAGGGACGCCGGTTTGGGTTTTTCAAGGCAAGCCAAAAAGCTACACCCCAGACCCCCGCCTTAGAATCTGCCACTCGCAACACCAGAGTCGAAATTTTTGAGATTTGCATGAGGCTTTTATATACTAGGAATTCACAGGGCTTTGGAGGAGGACACCCCCAACTCAACCTTAACCCTTGACCCCTGAACCCTAAACCCTGAACCCAACCCTAAATCCTGAACCCTAAACCCTGAACAACATGAGGGTTTAGGATTTACCCGTTCACGGATTAGGGTTTAGGGTTTAGGGTTTAGGGTTCACGGTTCAGGGTTTAGGGTTTACGGTTTAGGGTTTAGGGAGAGCTTGCCAAGGCTTGCTTTTATTGAATGGACCTATGAATCCATAAGGGTTCTTAAAGGACCCTCTTAAAGGACTGTTGGGTTTAAGGATTTAGGGTTTCGGACCCCCTTTCAAGGAAACCTTAAGGACCCCTGAAAGGAAGCCCACAGTCTCCCTAATACTTTAGGGTTCAGGGTTTAGGGTTTAGGGTTTAGGGTTTAGGGTTCAGGGTTCAGGGTTTAGGGTTTAGGGTTTAGGGTTTAGGGTTCAGGGTTTAAGGTTCACTGTTTAGGGTTTGGGGTTCATTCAGGTTATTCGGGTCCCAGGGATTCGTGCTTGAACAAATGAGCGTCTTTGATGGTTAGCTTAGGGTTTGGGGTTTTAGAGTTGAGGCTTTAGGGTTTAGGGTTTAGGGTTTAGCGTTAGGGTTTAGGGTGTAGGGTTTGCTTAAGATACTGCCAGGGTTTAGGGTTCAGGGTTTAGGTTAATCGCATCGAAAGCTATCAGAAAATTTACGTGTATATGCCATGCTCGCGTTGTTTCATGTTGCTGTCGGCTTCGCACAGTGGATGGTGAGGTAGAGTGTACATGCTCTTGTCGCCCCTAAACAATCGATCAACCCATCCTACCAGCCCAAACACTGAACTAATCCCTAAACCCGAAGGCCTAAACACACGAACAATCTCTAATCTCCGGACTCTAACCCCCAAAGTCTTTAAACCCTACCTTAACCCACCAAAACCCACTTTCTTGTAGGTTCTCATAATAAACCCCACTTTGGGATTCATAGGGACCCTGCAAAAAAAGTAGGGTCTGGTGGATTAAGGTCAACCTTAAAACACCTCAGATTCCTAGGTCCTGAAGCCCTTTAGGGTTTAGGGTTTAGGGTTTAGGGTTCCAGCCCAAACCTTTGTTTTCAATGGGTCACAGCGGAATAGTCCCGTAGAGCTCCAGCCCCCTGCAAACCCGAAACCTTGGGGTTTGGGGCTTAGGGATGGAAGACTCAGGCAGCATGGCGAATGAGTGGCACTTCTACAAAGACTCTGAACACGCCCTAAACCCGAAATCGTGGCCCCCTGAAGCTTTACCTATTCACCCCCTGGTGGGTTATGATCCGCCTCTCGCTTTTCTGCGTACAGCACCCGACTCCAGGCAGGGTGGATTAAATGAATTTCTTGAGGCTTCGGGTCTTCCCGTCCGATTTAGGGGCTCAGGTAGGGTTTAGGGTGCTTCTGAAAGGCTGGTGAGCGTCATGGGTTTAGGGTTCAGCGTTTAGGGTGGAGAGGTCTTGGGGAGTCCTGAGGTTTGAGGGGTTTGGGAGCTAGGGTTTGGCGAGGGAACTCTGGACATCAGGATCCCGTAAGTTTGGTTCTTTTTTCTACTTTTTGAGATGCAACAGCTGAACCCTCTCTTCCAGGACTACCCAATCTGCGTATGAATAATGCCGATACAGTTCGCCACATGTTGGTGATGTTGCATGATTTTTTGTGAGTTCGCTTGTGTGTTCGTTTTGTGTTCATTCTAGTCATTCGTATTCCTTGTATATATTTTCTTTATTCGTAAAAGTTACAGCAGTAGCTATAGTAGCAGTTGTAGTAGCAGCAACAGGAGGGCTAGCAGTACTAGTAGTCGTCGTCGTCGTCGTCGTCGTGGTCGTGATGATGGTTGCAGTAGTCGTAGTCGCCACAGTAGTCATCGTAGTATTGTCATCTTACTTTTGCTCTCACTTTTGTTATCATCACTCTTGCTATCTTTACTGCCAAGTGCGCAGTGCACTTTCAGGCCTGAACCCGGAACTCGAGACCGCAATCCCCACAACTTTGTAACCCGACACCCTGACGCCTGTAGATTGTAGACACTGAACAACATGGCCCCTCCCTCGGGTCGGCCGTCAGCAACCTCCGCCCGTCAGCTACCCGACCCAGGGAGTGGTTGTCGGTTTCCGCCCGTCAGAAACTACCGCCCGCTACTGTACCCACCCTCCACGCGTCAGCAACCTCCGCCCGTTCTACCCACCCACCGCCCGTCAGATACTATCTATCTGACCCCCCCCTGCTTGGCCGCCCGTCAGCAAGCTTCCGTGCCGGAGACCAGCTTCCGCCCGTGAGATACCATCTATCTATCCGTCAACCTCCCCCCTTCAGGTCCGCCCTGCCGCCCGTCAGACCGACTCGCTCGTTAGAGGTTAGAGGTTTCCGCCCGTCAGATACTCTCTATTTCCATCAGGTACCCCCTGTTAGAGGTTGGAAGTTTCCGCACATCAGATACTATCTGTCTAACCTCCGCCCGTCAGCTATCCACACTATCTATCTATGTATCTATCTAACCCCCCCCCCTCCCTCGGGTCGGCCCTGCCGCCCGTCAGCAACCTCCACCCGTCAGCTACTGTACCCGCCCCTTGTCCTGCCCATCAGCTCCACCCTCCGCCCGTCAGCTACTGTACCCACCCTCCGCCCGTTAGCCCACCCTCCGCCCGTACCCACCCTCTATCTACATGTCCACTATCTATCTATCTCCCTCCGCCTCGCGACCTGGTCTAGCGGGATACTAGCCGTCCAACGTCCGCCCGTAAGCTAACGCGTCAGCAACCTCCGCCCGTCAGCTACCCACCCTCCACCCGTCAGCTGCCCACCCCACTTTCTCTCTTTCTATCCACCCTCCGCCCATCAGATACTTTCTTTCTATCTGTCTCCCCCCCCGTCCCTCGGGTCGGCCCTGCCCTCCGCCCGTCAGCTACCCGCCCCAAGGGGGATAGGGGTTACCCGGCGTACACCTTTTTTTCTGTGCTGTTGTGTATGACCCCTTCGCCATGTATCTGGCTGTAAGCATGTGGTGCACTGATTGCTATCAACGCCGTGCATGACGCAGTGTGGTCGATTTTGTTATTTTCTGTTGCGCAAATCCAAACTCGTGCACCGTATCTCGCTGCTCCATTCCCATCTATTCCAAGGCGGCAAGCGCAGGCAGTGCTGTTGTTGCAATCGCCTCGCACGCCTGCAGTTGACTTCCTTTTGGTGCCCGATGTTCAGACGTATTGCGTCCCAGCAGGGGTGTGGCGACACATGGTGGACGGAGGCAAGGTTCGTTAGATCACGTAGCACACCAACTTGTGCCAAGCCAGCCGGGGGCCGGAAGTTTTCGATAATGTAGAACAGGGCCTTGAGATTGAAATTGTTTGCTCGCGATCGGTTGTGTGCGCCATGTGGAGCCCGCAATCCAGTTCAAAGGCCGCTCAACTCCCTGTTTGGGTTGCATCATGTTTGCATGGGTCAACATGCTGACAACAGGCCGCAGTGGTTGTTGCAGCAGCCGCAGTTGCCATTCCGCTGGCGGGATCTGTGAATTGCGCCGATCGAAGCAGCTTTCGTGCGTGTTTTGGCAGGTGTACATACTATGGCAAAAAGCGAGGCATCAAGGCACTGCAAGGACACTGTCCGCTTCTTCGGAGCTCTCCGAGCGGTAGGAAGGGTGCTGTTGGCAGGGTGCTGTTTACAAGGAAAATTTCTGCCTCGATGGTACAAGTCTTGGGTGATGACGAGGCACCGCTTTGGCAACATGTCAGGATTTGCTTATTGCCGGTGGTATTGAAGTCGAACAGCTGCAGGTCAAAGACGCTGCTGCACAAATGCTGGCTACCCAGTAGGGTAGCGCTGATTCGTACTTTTTCGTGCCACCAAATCTTGCGCTGTGTTGGCTCATTTGTAGTCGACGAACATCAACGGCAGCACGTCGTGACCAACACATTGACAACATCCGCGCCCCCTGACTTGCTCAATCACCATTGCTGTGTCTGTGGTTACTTGGCAGCCATGCAGCTATGCAGTGCGAGGCCGGGCAGCTGCCAGGTGGCACCGACTGACGTATTTTCGCTGAGTCTCAAAGCTCCATATGCCTCGACCAGACGGAGATCTCAGGCACGGTGGCTAAAGTGGGAAGCTGATGCCATAGGCAATTCGTTTCGTTGTCGCGTTTCCGAGGTGGCAGGATCCTGTGCTTGTCCTTCGTTCCTGGGGCTGCTGGCTGGAACAGTTGGTGCCCTGCGGAACCGCGCCGGGAAACTCGTATCAGGTGCTGCGAGACTCCTGGATGGCAAGGCCGTGGCCACTCAAGTTCGGGAAGAGCTTCGGGAACGGACACGTCTGCTGCAGGCACAAGGCCTGATACCAGGTCTGGCGGTTGTCCTTGTGGGGAGCAGACCCGATTCTGAATCATATGTACGAGGCAAAACCAAGGCTGCGGAAGAGGTCGGATGCCAGGTATTCAACATCAACTTCCCCGAGACCGTGACGGAGACTGTGCTGCTGGACCAGATTTCGGAACTGAATCAAGATCCGCGGGTCCATGGTGTACTGGTTCAGTTGCCACTGCCGGCCCACATCAACGAGCAGCTTGTCCTGGATAGCATATCTGTCCACAAAGATGCGGACGGCTTGTGCAGTGCAAACCTGGGGCTTCTTGCTCGTCCGCGTGGTTGCCCACTTGCTTTGCCATGCACCCCGGCAGGCTGCATGGAGATGTTGCGAAGGTACAAGGTCGGCGTTGAAGGGAAAAACTGTGTTGTTCTCGGCCGATCTGCCATTGTCGGCATGCCTATGATGCTTCTCATGCTCAAAGCGAATGGAACTGTAAGGCTGTGCCACAGATTCACGAAAGACATAGCCAAAGCATGCTCCGATGCCGACATTCTTGTGGCAGCTGTCGGACGTGCAAACTTTGTGAAGGGCCACTGGCTTAAACCTGGTGTGGTGGTGCTGGATGTTGGTATAAATCGGGTTCCGGATGCTACTCGCAAACGTGGCTATCGTTTGCAAGGCGATGTAGAGTTCGGAAGTGCTGCTCAGAAGGCCTCCTTGATCACGCCAGTTCCGGGCGGGGTGGGCCCCATGACGGTGGCCATGCTATTGAAGAACACGGTCGCTTTGGCCGAAGTCATGCTGCACCAAAAGTGAGAAACAAGGGGTGAGATCACCTTCTGCTTGTTGCTTTGTATGCCGTTGTTCAGAGCTCCCAGGTTCGAGATGGCTGCAGCTTGGGCACCGGCCTCCTTGCATGAACCATTCCGCACTACTCGCCGTCTAGTTTTCAGGTCAGTGAGCATGGATCCGGGTTGAGCACAAGTGCGGCCCTAGATCTTTACGCTTGGTACAAGCAGGCGACCTGTGGCCGAGGGCTGAGCCAGCTCAGACCGACAGCGGGTCGTTCTTGCTGTCGTTTATGAGGCGATTGTCAGGGGAGTCAGCCCTTCAGCATGCAGGCCTCAAGCCCCCCCTTCCGCACCAGAAAGCATGCTGCAACCATCGCGCATCATCGCGTGCAGGGTGCGGCCAAGTGGGATGCTTGGAACCAAGTTAGAGGCCAGATTTCAAGCTGACATCCCCTGCATCGTGATTGCATGTCTGGGACAGGCCATGAGAAAGAGGTGGCCCAACTTGCTTACGCCTGCTCCCAGCTGCCCTCCTCCGGCGGCTCTTGTAAACCGCTGCGAACCCACGAAGGTCAAGGCTCTGGAGCAATATGCTCCGGAGTGGATATCTGGAGGCCTTCCACGGCCTTCCATGTCTGCGGACTGCAGCTGTCCCAGGATCACAAGTGGCAAATACATGAGTGGCAGGAGCTCTTGAAGAAACGGGAGCGTCACCAGACAGAGGTGATGGCTTGTGCTCTTCTCGGGCGGACAGACCTTCGTGCCAGCTTGCATTGAGTTTCATGCATTGAAGATCTATGGGCCCTGCCGTGAGCACTTTGGGTTGCATCGGTGGCAAGCTGAGCTTTCCAAGAGCAGTGGCACTGACTCGTTTTGTGGGTTTTTGTGGTGGCGCCCGGCCTTCGTTGCACGTGTAATCTAATGTCCCCTTACCTTGTACATGAATGCACCGTTACTGCTTGTGCTCTAACAGGAACAAGGAATAGATGCGTGCCATGGCATAATCCTGTTACCTTTTGAACGGGTATACTACATCAGTGCGTGTGACGAATGGTTACCCAGAACTACAGGTTATCAGTCGTATCGCCTGCGGCCTGGTATTTGCAAGCGTACTGGACATCAGTGCATGAGCTCGCCTGAACTGGTACCTGACCCGAATACAGTTTCGCCAAGCGAACTGCCGTACAGATCCACAATGGAAGAGAGCAATGCACAGATGCAGCTCGCAGCAATGGGAAGCCGAACAGGGGCAGACAGGGGTTTAGTTATTTCCTCTGCCGGTACGTGGTCCGCGCCCTAGTGGTCCTGGCCTTAGTCATGGTGCTCCGCAAGTGTTCGCACAGTACAACGTGTACGCACCACAAACCCTGGAATTGCATATGTCCCAGGTAAGGATGGAGGTACAGGAGTTAGTAGTGAGGGCCGAAGTAGTACACAGGCATTTTTTGGAAACTATCGAACAAGCAGCCCAATCGATTTTGGCCGATCTCGAACAAAGGGCAGAACTCCTGCACCTTGCAACGGGTGCCGAGCTGGAAGGACAAATCTCAACATGTGAGAGAGAAGCCGCCCGGCGAGAGCAAGTGTTGTTAAACGCGATGGCCATGACCCAAAAAAGGTTTGCTGAGAATGATGGTAATCTGAGAAGAAAATTCGAAGAAGCCCAACACTCACGAATAGCCGATGCACTAGATGTTCAGCTTCAAGAGCAAAGGTATGCGCAGAACCTGCAAGAGCAGGCGCCAAGCAAACTTTGAGCTGTACAAAGACAGGCAGAATGCAGAGCATAGGTCCGTGGTCTATTATGGCCTACAAGAACAGAATGAAGACGTACTTTGGAGACAAGCCTGGAAAGGTCCGACGTATCATTCAGGGATGCTGCTCCCCCAGGTATCCCAGAGCCTACTGCCGCTCCTCCGATCCCGACGGCCCCCAAAGGACCTTTTTTCTCCCAGTTTCCAATGCGATCTCTACTAGCGCTAGGGAACTGTTTGCCGCAATGAACCCGACTGCATCAACAACTGCGTATGCACCACCTGAAAACAAAGTTCCCGATGACCCGGTACAACCTCGATGCTGAGTGGTGCGGCTCCTGTTGCAGCGGCCGAGCACGGCACGCCGAGTGTAGGGAATCAAGTGCTTCTGGAAACTCAGAGGGCAATCCTCAACAGCCTCAAGACCCTTAAAGGGAGAAGAGCAGTGAGGAGAGTAAGCCCAGGCTCAAGGAAGCCGAACACATCAGCTTACCTGACTTCCCAAGCCCGGTCATGGAAGACAGCGACCCGCGAGGCGGTAAGGGCTGCTTCGGATTTGTCGGATGAAGCTTTTCAGTGGATTCTCAAGGTGTATGAGACGGAAGGAAGCAAACCCTGAAACCTTTCGCGAGCCAGGCAAATTCGTCATGTTAGACACAAAGCTGCTAGCCGCCCTTACAAAGGTCGCAAGAGGTGAACTGGCTAGAGAAGTCCTGATCTTCAAGGAAACCGAGGTGTCCAGGCACAGGGCTGTATCGAGGCAGGCAAGTGCTGCACCTGTTTGATAAACAGAAGGGTCGATCCTGGGGCCTGCGTTTTTGCAGGAGGCATTTTGGGTATATATGTGCTTTTCTCCAATGTAGCGTTGTAGCGTTGTTCAGGCTTCATGTTTTGCTTCAGTGTTCGCACTCACGAGTGATTAGATTACTTTGTTGCGGTCTTTGTGTGTGTGTGTGTGTTTATAAACACTTTTCTTGTTTGTAAACAGGGCTGCTGTTCAGGGGGGAGGGGGGGGCGCTGACGCCGTTGCCGTCGACGAGTTCAGGGTTGTTGGTTGTTGGTTTCGTTTGGCAGCTAATGTCATACTGTTGATGATACAAATCCTGCATTGCCCATAATGAGGAACATACCGTGTTTCCCGTAGTATAGGATAATAAAGGGAATGCAGGATTTATATCATCAACCGTATGCATACGCCTGATGCCCTAGCCCTAACCCTCATAACCCGTATTTCGCTTAAACCAGCACCAAGGTTATAAACACCCCCCTGTTTATAAACACCTCCCCCCTGATAGGTACAGCACCTCAGCAGCATTAGTGTTTTTTATCCTTTTTCGTTGCTGCTACACACACCACAATAACAAGCAAGAAGAGAAGCATGGTGCGATCTAAAGTCCTTGGCTTCAAGCAGTTGGTAGACCCGGAAAGAAAGGCATGCCAATGAAAAGGACTGCCTCTGTAGCTCGGTTTTTGCAAGTCGAAGCCGGTCGTTGCCGACTCGAACTCGCGAATGTGAGTGACGTGCATGCAAAACCAAATGTTTCACCTGCACGTAGCGCATTCGATGCGTCTCACCCGCCCATGGCCACAATCATGTCGGACATAGCCACTTCTCCTGATGTGCATGATACAAAGCGATCCCTCCAACTCCGGCACGTCCAGTCTCACATCCACTACATCCAGAGAAACCTGAGTCTCAGCACTGGGGTGCTCGGCGGGTGGAGCCCGCAGGCCCAGCAGATGCTCTGGACATGGCTAGCATCTCCCAAGAAGGGCTGCAAGGCCAAAGCGGCTTTGCTGTCCATGAAGGACAAGGCACCGTCCGAGACCGAGGAGGCCGCGAAGATTGAGGATGACAACAAGATCGCTGAGCCCGAGACCGCGAAGATTGAGGATGACAACAAGACAGCTGAGCCGGAGACCGCGAAGATTGAGGATGACAACAGGATCTCTGAGCCCAAGGAAACCGCAGAGAGTGGCTCTAGCTACTCCAGCTCTGATTCCGAGGAGTCTGTGTTTGATCACGTCGTAGATACATCCAGGTGGCCCACCGATTGCCACAACACTTGGGAATGCGCAATTACCTTGGCTAATAGCTCAAGCGGCTCTGCCAACAAGCTTCGTGTAGCACAGCGTCTCATGACGACGATCTTCGCTGCCAACCAGCAGTTGGATGCATCGAATTAAGGGCATCAGTTTGCGGCACTAGGACCGTGTTTATAAACATGCATTCTGGTAGCTTCAACCAAACCTTTAAAAGAAAAACCAATCTTGGGTCTGATGCTGCTTCACGTGCTTGTGTCACTCATTGTTCTTGCAGCTACATCACACGATTCGTCACACATGCCCACGTGCATGCGCTTCAAGAAGCGAATAAGTGTTTGTAGCTTTCACTCAAACCTAGCAAAAAGGAGTAAAACCAAACCCAGGCTCCACAGCCGACCGCTCTCTTGATAAATACCTTAAGACCACTGAGGAAGTAGGATCCTTGTACTCTGTCGAAGACTTACTGAAAGTTCGACTCGTAGGGACGACTTCAGTGCGTTTTTGAACAACTGGGAGTCTGTCATGTCCGGTCTAAACCATACTCCTGACGAAACGACGCTTCGCGACATCTTCTTTAGGGAACTCAGGCAGTCGAAAAGGCTTACGTACGACCTTGATATCTTTGGCAGGGCTAAAGAAGGGAGTGAGCAGCATTAGTACGCCTTCTTGATGAACGCGATCAAGGAACTGCTGACTCGAGAAAGGAAGCGAAGGAACCGAGATCGTGTTGCGCGGTCTCACGGCGACAAGTATGGTGCTGCAGCTTCCCCGCGATCCACCAGCGCCTCTAGAAGAGGAGGCCGTGAAAAGTCGCAAAGCCCAAGAGGTTCAAGGCCAAGAACACCCGGGCGAAGCAGATCACCAACTCCCAACAAGTCTCGATCCTCAAGCCCTAAAGGTGTCTGTTATGACTTCTTGAAGGGAACTTGCAAGTGTGGCAATAACTGTCCTTTCTTGCATACGAAGCTTTCCCTAGGCTAGGATCAATGCAACATGCAAATTTTGGAAAGAAGGATCGTGCACTAGAGGTGACTAATGCCGTTTTCAGCACAAGGAGATTGAAAAGCCATCAACTCCAGCCCCGAAATCGGAGGCCTTTCCAACTGCGCCAAAGCCGGGCTCCCCAAGGGCGAACTCCCCAGCACCTCGAAGGGGTAGAACCCAAGAGCCAAGTCAAAGGGGAAGCCTGAGAAACCAGCAGCGTGCGCCTTCGCAGCCGCCGCCACGAAAGGGCCTAAGCAGGACCTGAAAGATTCGTCGGAGGTTGACTTCGGGGGGAAAGCTGATTAGGCACCACAAGACATACCGCAAGGATTGGTACATTCCTGGCAGCTCGTTCCCCATCAACGCGAAGAAGCTGAGGTTAACGTGAAGGTTGAAAAGGGTTCTTCCGATCCAGCCGTTCATTGCTGCGCAACAGTATGATTGGAGGCAAGTAGTCCCTGAAAGGCGCGACGATCTTTGGGTAGGCAAGACCATCTTCTACTTGAGGCCAACGCCGAAGGTCAATTTCGACAGTGAGGCCTATATGATCGCAATTCAACCCGAGGGCAAAGGTAGGAAGCATATAGCTACCTTCCTAGTGCGTACGCGGACTCTTTCCTTAGAGCGCGGCGTGCTATCTTGTGGGCAAAGCAATTTGAGAGAGCCATCGAATGCATGAACAACATCGCAACAACTTGCGAGTACGAGTGTGAAGATGAAAGCTTCATGTGCAAAAGTTGCGAAAAGACTCCCGCTTGCGCAGGACTCGTCCCTGGACTTGAGTTCCTAGCCGACACGGGTAGTGAAGAGGACTTAATCAGCAAAAGTGACTATGAGGCGCACCCTCTGATCGCCTTGTCTCGCTCATCACTGCGAATGGGCCGGTGCAAGGGAATAAATCAGTCAAGCTTGAGGTTCCAGAGCTCGGTAGTACCCTTGAGTGCTATGTCCTGGATTCAACCCCGCCGGTTTGTTCCTTAGGAAGGCATTGCGTGGACGAAGGCTTTGATTTCCATTGGTATGCCAAGAAGCCTCCTTACTTCGTAACTCCTAACGGACGAAAGCTTTACTGCAAGCTCCGAGGTCGGCTGCCCGTCATAGGTGAAAGTGCACTCGCGAGCCCTGCGACTGGGAACAAAGCTCCGAAGCAAGTATCCTAGCCAAACCAGGATGGGTTTCCGACCCAAAGTATCCTCCTATGCTCGTTGGCCACCAACCGAAGGCTTTCCGCACGCCGGCCACAAGGTATCCGAAGTATGTTCTCCGGACAACTTGGGTTTTCGGTAAGACGTGGGTTGAACTTGAGAAGGAGCTTGACATTCGGACGTTGGACAATCGGGTTGCAAAGCTCCCTGATCCTGCCGTTTTGTCGGTAACCATCTTTGTCGGTAACCATCTTGAAGCGACCCGAAGATGATCCCGAGCCTGAGCCAGACAGTGATGCTGCTGGTGAACCCAAGTGATGAAAAGCGCTCAGCCCAGCTGAAGCTGCAATCCGAAAGTGCGGAACATAAGTTCACTCACAGACCCAAAAACCCCTACCGTAAGGTGTGCCAAAAAGCCAACATGCTTGTGCCGCATGCCAGGAAGATGGGGGATCCTCAACCGTCAAGTCGAAGAAATTTGGAGATCATGTCACAATCGACCACATAATTATGAAAGATCTCCGGGACTTTGGAGTTGAGGGAGAAAAGGTCGCCGCAGTAAGACGTCTTCATGAACTTCAGATATGTGTATCCAGCAGGTACTAAGGATGGCGAGCTGTATGAAAACCTCCTTCATTTCTTCACTGCCAAGGACGAAGTGGGAGTTGTCTACTCAGACAATGCACCTGAACTCGAGGATGCTACGTCCAAGTTTGGTGTTCGACACGTTACTTCAAGGCCTTACGTCGAGGAATCAAAGGCAGTAGTCGAGCGAGAGACTAGGACGGTTCTCGAGGGCACTAGGTCAAACGTTTTGCAAGCGGGGCTTCCTCACAAGCTTTGGCCACTGGCCGCTCAACGTCATACGATGGCACTTAATTTGTCCAAGCGGGTTGACAACTGCATGATTCCTTGGGCCGAGACGTTTGGGGAAGGCTTTGTCGGGAGGTTGATTGCGTTTGGGGCAAGGGTGCTGTTTTGGAACAACCCGAAGCA
>CAJNDV010027480.1:13255-25971 GCA_905221635.1 Symbiodinium sp. CCMP2456 | reverse complement strand
AGCTGCGGCAGCTTTTTGAGCTTGCGCACACTCTTGACAACCCGCTTATTGAAACATGGCAAGCGCTGAGCCCGACTATACTGCATGTCAAAACCAAGCTCGGTTTCCGTGAACTTTAAAGAAACAACACTGTCACAGAACGTGAGACCTAACAAACGCCGCCTGAAAGATGGGGATGTTGCCCAACACCAGCATTTTTGAGCTGCGACGGGCAATTTAAATGCCAAGCAAAAGTCCTGCAAGACCTGCACTGCACCAACAAGCTCTTCAGGCGAACTGGCAAGAATGCTCCAGTTGTCAGCAAAGCCATACGGCTCGACACGAGTGTTCTGCGCAACAAAGGCATGAAAAGCAACAGTAAAACAAAGCATTGCCACAACGGCAAAGGGACACCCCTCCGGCGCACCCGTGCTGCTTTGATGACCGTCCATAACAAAAGTATGGAAAACTAGATGCCTCTTAAACTGCGACAACATACGCACATACGCATTTACGAGCCAAGCTGGGAAGCCCATTTTCAACATAATTGCCTTCAAAATTTTCCGAGAAAGAACATTAAAAGCCTTTGTTATGTCTAACACCAAACCACACAGATGACCAGCATGATCTGCACTTTCGATGCGAAACTGCACATAATGCATGAGCGTCAAAGGGTCAACCCCGCGAACACCACCGCCCAGCCTGGGCGCCACGTTTTGAGAGGCCCACGATATGACATCTTTTGCGTGCATCCTAGACCACGTCCTATAAATCCTACTTAAAATAGTAATGGGGCGAAGCTTTTCAGGAGTACTCACATCAGCATCCTTAGGGATGAAAAGGCCACAACTCAAAAATCGCGGACCAGGCTTGGATTCTTCCATCGCTACATTCTGGTGTGCTGATGAGGATCGCAAGACCAGGAGGGAAACAGCTGCTTATCAAGTGCCGCGGTGAATACGCGCCTCGACTCTACCATCGAACTACTCACGACGCTGCTTTCGCAATCCTCGAGAGCGGCATTTAAGGCAGGCTACGGGGAGTCCGGGAAGTATCACAACTATTTCGCTAAGGCTTCGCTCGGTGAGTTGAACGAAAGAGCCGGTGTGAGGGCCAACCTCAACATCGAGACGGTGGTGTCAACTGCTGAAGCTCTACAGTTCGCTTGGATGTTTGAGACAGCCAGCGAGGGTGTGCTCACGCGGGATGAAGTCCCCGGTTCCTGTACCCTCTACATCAGGGACGCGGCCACAAACACCTTCCTTTGGGCCTTTGCTCGCGGCCAACCCAAGAAGATGAAGGGGGTGGAGATGAAGTAGGGTGGTTGCAAAGGCCCCACCTAGTGGAGGCCAGGAAATTGATGACGACGTCGCTATCTCTCCTGAACCTGAAGTAGAGACCACAACCGGTGGAGGAAACGAAATCGAGCCAGACATCGCAATGCCAGCTGAAAGTGTCACAGGTGCCAGCGACATCGTCATGGAGCCTGTCGGTGACAACATGTTGGCAATCACCGATGCCACCGCAAGCGACCTACTGCCTCATGAGGAGGCTCAGCTCAACGACGACGCGGTTGATGAGCCCGAAGGCGGGGTAGGGGGACGTTTTGGAACCCAACACTGTGCAAGGCAGGGACGACGACGATGAGGAAGAGCGAGCACCAACTGTCCATGTTGAAGCAGCACCAACAATGCCGGCTTCAGTACCGTTGGCTCTTCCTGCCCCCGCTGCGAGTGGCCGCCGTCGCGCCTGCCCCAACTGCAGGGCTCAGCAACTTGTGGGCCAAATTTTGTGTCTTTGGTTGCGGTGCCACCATCATCAAAGCTTCCTCCCAAATCCAGCGCAACAGGATGAAGTCTACCCGCTGGTTCGCCGAGACGGCTGCTGCAAGAGTCCGGAAACACGGGTCGGAGCTGTCAGTTAACGATGTTCTGACTAGCATCCACCGTGATTCGGGTTCCCGTAGGCTGCAATTTCTGGATGGTGCTGTACTTGAGAAGGCCAGCAACGTCATCGACTTGCAGAGAAGAAGGGATACAACAACACCATCGAGCGGTTTGACAACGATGTGGAATACACTCTGCACAGTGTCGCCGGGGGATTCGACCCAAGCTTCCTGAGGATTGAAGACATTCTGGTGAACGCGTGCCTCCCCGATACCGGCCGAACCAAAGGCCAACGAGCTCTGGGGACTGGCACGCATGCCTCGGGCTGAGCAGAGAGGCCAGAGCGTAGTGAATTTAGACTACATTCACGATTGTAATCCAGCCGGCCTTCTCGGGACGAGTAGTGACGACGCCTTAATCGTCATGTGGTTGGGTGTCGCCTACAGCATCGGTGAGTTCGTCGGAGTTTTCCTGCAACACAAGATCGTCGATCGCATCCAGATGTTCACGGAAACCGTGTACATCGATCCCAGCTTAGGCTACTCGTCCTACAAGTGGATTCAATGGTTGCAGAACAAGTTTCATTCTCAGGTGCATGCCGGACGCAGGGCCCACAAGGAGAAGATGCGCAATGCCGCACTTACTCGCGCCGCCCAGGCCAAATCTGATGCACAGCGAGCAGCCAAGGGCTATGGCAAAGGATACGGCGAGGGCCACTAATTACGAAGGACCTCACACCTACTCTCGCAACACACGGGACTACTACCGTGGCCAAAGCTCACCGTTTCGTGCTCCGATACGGTAACCGGTAATCTGCATAACAGCCCTTCTTAGAGGTGGCCGAGCTTTTGCCCAAAACCAAACAGAAAGGGAAGCTCACATGCCGAATTCGCTGCCACGCAGCAACTCCGATATGGATGGAAAAACTGTCCTGCGATCAATCCTTTGGAACTTTGGAACGCAGCTTGTATCCACGCCACAATCCTAATCCCGGCTTGTTGGATCGCTACCTTTTATAATTTCTCTTGTTCGCGACTTTCAACATCCGCGACAAATAATTCGTTTGTGAGTGCATCTTCCGCTTTCCATTTACAACAAACTTTTGAGCCAAGCACGCTACATCCAGCCGCCTTTACGGCAGGCCGCACATTGGGAGAGATGCGGGGCTGTGTCCGCCTCCGCTCACGCCAAGCATATCAGCTTTGGCGAGGGGTGTAGAATATGCACGTGTAATCTATTGACCCCTTGTGCACTGTACCTTGTTCATGGATGTACCGTTGTTGCGAGTGCTAAAACAGGAAGAAGGTATAGATGCGTTCCATGGCATAGTCCTGTTACCACTTGAACGGGTATACTACATCAGTGCGTGTGACGAGGGGTTTCCCCCAGCTGTAGTTGCACAGCCTTGCCATTGAGGCTTCGGGAATCCGGCAGATGTGGTGGCAATCTCAGAGCTGTTTCTCGTTGATCTTTTCTGTACGTGGCACGGTTACCTGGTCAGGGAAAGAGAAAAGGTCACATTGATGATATTTGGGCACTCAATGCATCGTGGATAAGGATGAGACGCCTGCAGGGCAGCTTTGTCAGAAAATCGCAGACGGCGCTGTGGAGGTCGGGGGTCGCGGGCACGATGCTTTTGCGTTTCCGGGCTTAGAAAAGCGAGCTGCAAGGAGGCATATGCACTGCTTCGCCAGTTCCCCAAGCTTGCAATAGAGGCGGTGGTCGCGAGGCGGTCAGCCACCAACAGTGATTAAGAATTTACGAGCCGCCAGGTTGATAAGGATGGCATGCTTCCGCTGCATTGGGCTGCAGATCGAGGAGATGTGGAAATGGCACACCGAAAGCAATCGAAACATTGCGTCGTTTCTGCGAGCAAATGTGGTTGTGCCCAGGTGACTTTCCTGTTGGCGAGGGCCTCAGTGTAGTACATGCAAGGACGTCGAAACTTATGTTGGACATTTTTTTGCAGCTGTGTGGTCATTTGCATTCGCCAATGGGCGAAACTTGATGAGGTGCTGTTGCACGGAAAACTGGTCCCCCTTGTTTCGCTGAAGTTGGCTGCTGAGGATGTCCCTGACGTGAAAGCCCACATCAGCAAGCAAGATGAAGGTGGTGACACCCCGCCGGGCTCTTGTTTGTGCATGGCGTATGTGGTTGTCCCGTTCGTGCTGCTTGCGTTTTGAATCTTTGCCCGTGGCGGGTGAAGGGATGAGAAGGTCTTTTGCCACATGCTTGTATCATCTTGTACCAGATGTGTCCCATGCAGCGCCGTAGTAGAAGTTTTGCCCAAGGCTACACTACGCCGTCAGACCCCGGGGCCGCGTGAAATTCACCTGTTGTGAGTCTGCTTACGGTAGTACGTTCAGGTCATGTCAGAAAATGAGACGGTCGCGAAGCTGTTGGTGTGCAGCGGTGAGAAGCTCATTGCCGGGCATAGCCGGCATAGCTCTACAGAGTACGGTGGTTTGTTTTAACATCGACACACCGCCCATCTCAGATCTGTGGGATTGGAGGTGCTGATGCGAACATTCCCAATGAGGCCGGGGGAGTGATAAGGGCGACAGGGAGGGTGTAGATCAAGGCATGAGCAAGGACGTGAAGAGTATGAGTATCCTCGGCCTTTCATATAGTATAATGTGCGTTGCACTCAGGTGGGGTATGTGGCCTATAGCAGTGATGAACATAGGCAACACTTGGCTGGAGTGTTGGGCAGACATCTATATGCACCGTAGATTTTTGACAGCATTAGAGCATAGAGATTTCGTTTGCATCCTCACACTCGCGGGTGTGAGCCGGAACACTCCAAAAAAATGCGTGCCGTTGAGAGAGGAATCGAGGGGCTGGCTGCAAGAAGATATCTACCTGTGGCCAAAGGACACAAAGCCTGCAATCACGGGCATGGCATAGGCAGCCGGCTCAAACAAATCCATTCTATGGACACCTTGTGGAAATCCAGCAGCACACCTCAGTGGTCTAGATATGATATTGGTCTAGCATCCCGCTTTCAGGAACTGGAGCGCCAAAGGTTGCTTTCGAAGTTAGGTTAATCTGGTCAATGACACTGCAGTTAAATGGCGCGGGTCGGTGTGCACTCATTTCAAACTACTTGCTGGCCCAGTGCATTGCAAACGTGGCCGCTGGAGACGGCACTCCATCCCCCACGTCTCTGCCATCAAGCTGCGCGCGCTACTCACGCATGCTTCAGCGACGTGCAAGGTCTGCAGGGCGCTGTGGACACTGGCAAAATGCTGGGAGGTCCACCGCGCAAGGATCCTACTGACCAAAGGGTTTTCAACGACGAGCCGTCCGAGTCCATGGAGAAGTTGCAGAAGCTCGAGACAGAGAAAACCAAGAGGATGGATGAGACAGAAGCAGCCGCAAAGAAGCAGCTTAGGAAGGAGAAGCGAAGAGTTGAGCAGTACGAGGAGGAAGAGAATAAGCTGCAGAAGGACATACAGTCGTTGAGGCAAGAAGCAAAGGCTTTGAAACAAGAGGGTGCGGCACGGAAAGGGAAAGAAGAGAAAATCCTGGAGTCTTCAGACACCGAAGAGCAAACCGTCGACAGGGAGCCGAAGCCTTCAGTAGAGGGAGGAGACGAGGGGCGAGAGGGGCCGGGGTCGGCATCAGGACACTCAGAAGACTCAGTTGCAGGAGGTCATGAGTTCTTGGCACAGAGCCGCATCATTGCTCCTCCCTACCTCGAGCCAACACGGCCAGAAGATGAGATTCCCGTGGCCGTAGCTACCACGCAAGAGCAGTGGCGACGGCAACGGATCGCGAAGGACCAAGTCCAAGTGGCACAGGATCAGATGCAGCTAGCGAAGGACAGCCGCACCCTGGCAAAAGGCCAGGACAAGCTGACTAATCTGCGGACTCCAGGCGTCGAGAAGGAGGAGCTTCTTGCAGAGCAGGTGCGCGATCAAAAAAGGATCGCCTTGGACCAGGAGCTGCTGGTTGAGAGCCAAAAAAGATTGGCAGAGGACATGGGCAGTGCCATCGACGGTAAGCTCCGGTGGGAGCGTCTTGAGGACTACCGCAAGCGCCGCATCGAGAAATTTCAGGATATGGTGAACGACAAGTTGAATCGCTTGTACAAGGCAGAGATCGACTTCGTGAAACGAGGCCACAAGGGCAAGCTCCGTGGAGCGCCACTGGAGGTCCCGGACTACGGCCAGATTGGCCTGCGAGTCGTTTCTGGTGCAACAGCCAAGCTGGCCACGGGTGGAAGTGACGGCAGCGAGGTCTTCCAGGAGGATCGCTCTCCCGAAGAGGCAGCAGAAGAGGAAGCCATGGCACAGGACACCGACGAGGCATCTCCAGACCACGCTAGCTCTGTGCAAGATCAGCCCGTCATGCACAGCGGCTTCAGCGGCCTACACTTTTCGGAGCTTTGGTGGTTCCATTGGTTCCTAGCAGAGAAACAGCGGCTGCAAAATACATACTCGGCATATTCCGACTTCTTTCCCAATGCGAACGCAAACGAGTGCATACAATAAGCGGGTCGGTCCCTAGAAGGCTGCGAAACCGTAGCCTTGCTTGAAGTTAATGAGTTCCAAGTGCTGCAGCCCAGCCATGCTGGAGCGCGGTGGTGTGCTGGATCTACCACGGCTAGACCCTGCTGCAATCCCATCTTGCTCACAAATGGAGCGAGTGTTCTGCAGCTCGGTGGGTGCTGGTGAGGCACCCCATCCAAATCATTGCTGCTCTGAGCTGATTGCGAGCCGCGAGTGCAGACAGATCGCAGCATTCTGAGGTGCTCGGGTTGCAGGTTGAGTGAACATGTGCACCAGGCTGGTGAAACACCAGCCGAGCTGGCCAAAGCAGGAGGCAGAGCCTCGACTCCAGGGACTCCAGGGCTGTTGCGAGCTATTACGGTAGATGTTCGCTGATGTGACAAGCGACCAGGCCTGGCGTTGGGATGACCAGCAGATCTCGCTGGATCGGTGAACTTTATCGAAAAGTGTGTTTCGCGCTTGGGTTTCTGCGTGCATCCGGTCATCCGGCAAGGTGTTCGCAGGCGTTTCGGTTCCAAATGCCACAAACCCCACCCGCTTACCGAAACAGTCCTGGTTGCTGAGCCTTGTCTGCACTAGGCCGGGAGCAGCTGTTTCGAGGCTCTCAGGGCTCCCGCACCGAGGTTGAATGCAGCAACAAGTTGTCGCAAGCTGCTTCCCGAGATGTAGGAGCAAGGTGCAGCATGACACATGTTGGTGACGCATGTTCTTGGCGAATGCGGGCAGCCTCGCGGCTCACTCAGGCTGCATTCTGGGTTCTGCTTTTGCGGCCACTGCTCAAACCCCCCTGGTCGCCAGTGTAAGCGGACCGACCGCAGCATCTTGGCGCTAAGTTTATAAGCGGACCGGCCTCGGTTTCTTTGCCCTGTGCCGAGGAGATTCGGTTGCTGCAACCCTCGCACCTTGGCCTGGTGGGTTCTTGTGGAAGAGCGTTAGCCGCTAGACTCCGCTGAGGCGCCGGATCCTGAGCGTCTCTGCCGCTGCAGCAGTGGGAGAAGCCATACAAACCGTACAGATTGACAGCAGTCATAGGACTGATCGTGCTGATCTTTAGTTTTGATCGGAAGCTGTGAGGCTGTGCACACCTCCCTTTTGCCTTTGTGGACAGGAGCCAGGCAACGAGGCATGCTGCTTCCGAGTTAGGTTCGCAGCTGACGGCCAGGCTTGCGACCTGTGGCTGTCGAACCACCAGTCTCCTCAGACGAGAGATCACGGCACCACAAAGCCTTGGGTTTGTCGTGCGCGCAGGCCAAATGGAAGAATCTCTGAAACGAAGGGATGGATTGACCTTGTCCTTTTGACCTACTTCTGCGGCGGCGCGCTCTCGATTACACGCGCCATTGTGCTTCTGGCACAGTTGGTCACTGCGCTGGAATTGCCGGTGAAGCTGGTGCCGGCATATCCTCTAGTAACTCTAGTGACTGACTCATTTGCATTTCAAACATGCCATGCTACACCCAAGGCCACATTGGGCTTTCACTGGCAGCCGTTCATCATCCCCGCCAGAAGCTTCCATTGCCATCCGATTTTGCCGGTGTAAAGAGGTCCTTCTGTGAATTGTGAGACTTAGGCTGCTGCTGGTTTTGCATTCATCCCCTTGGGCTGGGCAGGAGTGAAGAGTTGCATCGTGCATTGCTTGATTCTGGTCACTCTTTCGCTCTCTCTC
This sequence comes from Symbiodinium sp. CCMP2456, assembly GCA_905221635.1. Classification (NCBI taxonomy): domain Eukaryota; class Dinophyceae; order Suessiales; family Symbiodiniaceae; genus Symbiodinium; species Symbiodinium sp. CCMP2456. The sequence continues at coordinate 17,926 of CAJNDV010027480.1, read as the reverse complement.
TCTCTCTCTCTGTCGGTCTCTGTCGGTCTCTGTCGGTCTCTATCGGTCCTCCCTCTCCCTTTCGCTGTCGCTCTCCCGTTCACGCTCACGCTCAGGCTCACACCCTCACCCTGACCGTCCCCTTCGCCCTTACTCTGGCCCTCGCCCTCGCCTTCATGCCCACGCACACGCTCACTCCCACTCGCACTCTGCACCGCGGCTCTAAGTGTTCCCCGCGGCGGGAACGGGTCTAGCAGCGCAACGCGCAAAGGAAGAGCCACAGCTGAATGCGACCCAGCTGTCGGGGGTTTTGAAGTGGAAAGAATTCAGGAAGCCAAGAAGGGCCACCACAATATCCCAAGAAGGCACGGATGGATCATGCAGAGATCAAAGTTTTCAAGCTGAAGCTCGACGACCCAAAATGGAGACTTTTACCAGAGGGCGTGGCCCAGAACCGCTAAAGAGACTTCGAAGCCACCACTACCGTGGTTGGCCTAGAGGGGCTGGATCCAGGCGTCATGAGGCGATGAAGCATCATTCACAGACTCTAAGGGCCATTATAAGCTTCGAGGAAAGTATTTGATGCCAACCTTGGGAGCTGAAAGCGCGGTTGTAGAGTGGAAAGTATGGTCGCCATAACTATTGTTCTTCGGAATGAGGCGGGGCCCGAGGTTGGGCAAGTTAATCACCATGTTGACGCTAGATGAGGGATAGTCTGGCGCTAGAACACCAAGATAGATCGTCATATATATACATATACATATTTATATATAATATTTCTGCTTATATACATATAGTTTACGGTTTTGTGTATCCAGATTCAGGCTCCCAGCGATGGTGAGGTACATTTTTTCGAGTACATTCTCCCGCTCCTTTCTTTCAGTAAGGAAGAGACGGGAATAGGTCCAGTATATCAAACGCAAGGGCCACAACAAGGCCAGGACCCTCGTTCTCGACGAGAGCGATGGCAGTTCGAACGATAGCAAGCATTTCGTTTCTTTGCGTTATTCCTTTTTTCCTTTTGTTTCTTTGTCTCCCCGGGCATATTTGCACACCCAAGCTCACTGCTACTTTTTGGTGCTCCCTTCTCCCAGTGTTCCTATTCCACTCCGAGGGCTACTCGGGACAGAGATTGATAGCATTGTGGCAGGACCCGCAGGCCTGGCCACCAGGCCCGTGAATGACATCATCGCTGCCGATCCGCAAAAGATTCTCATTACCGCCCACCACTGGGCGACCTCCAAACACAGGTCCCGGCTCCATGGCATGATTTTTCTCGGTGTCGTATCGGTACTGAGTTTTCTCAAAAAGGCCTCTCCATTGGTCAAGACATGTTGTGCTGGCTTGGCAGCTTTCCTTTCGAACGGAGGTTTTTTTTTTCAGGGTTGTCAAGCCATTAGAGTCTGGGAATGTTTGCCCGCATGCCTGCTGTTTTGAAGATCTGCTGCCGTGTCCTGGAGCATCGACGGCGTGTAGGCCGAGATTGTGGTTGGATGTGCGGAGCACAACTGCCGCTAGTCACCCGAAAACGGGACAAAGCCCTGCGCTTTTGCAGGGTTTTGGCGGGGATAAAAAACACCACCCCCCACAGAGGGGTTGTCTAATTGGAGCTGACAGACTTGGTTTCCTTGCAGGCACAAAATATCCAAGCCCTTGCGGAGACAAACTTCCACTAGGGCTTGATATTTGCCCAACCCGATCGCCGACAGCGGCTTCGATTTTCTATGTGGCCGCTTCCAGGCTGGTGTTTTGTGGCCGCCATGCCAAAAGCCGGGAGGGGAGATCCAGCAGAGACTGCTGGACCTATTCTCTTTACAGCGAGACCCCCGAACGAATGGTTGGATGGATGATGGAGGCGTTGCGAGTAACAAGCGCGCTGGAAGTGGTTGGGGCCGCCGGAAGTGGGCTTTGGTAACTTTCCGCCCCCCCCCCACAGAGGCAATCCACCCCCCGCTAGTCCTGTCGGGGCTGTCTGCGGCGGTTGTTTGGGAGTTGGTGTCGCCGGCTGCGTGTCGACCGGCGGCGGATATCATGAGGAATCTTGACCCCGGACGCATTGCGAGATTCGTGGCAGCTGCGATCGAGTCCATGTAGCGCAAACAAGCTGGACGTATTTTGCTCGGTGGAGCCGTGGCCTCCCGAACCCATTCGCAGAAAACAACCAAGCAGACGGTTTGACGTCGAACAGATTGATGAACTAATTTTGCCGTTGGGAAGCTGTACTAAGGGCTCCGGAACTTAAGCGAGAAGAAGTCTTGTTGTAATCACAGTTGCAAAGTTGGCAGCTCATGTTCCCATGGTTGCTATGTGCTTCTCGGTTCCTCTTTGTTCTGGAAGCTGCTATGGTATGTGGCCTCGGGGGGATGGTGCCGTTGGCATGCGACAGCGCTGTGTGCAAATGCTGGCAGGCGACCTAAACGCAAGAATCGTTAAAAAGGATCTTTCAGACTCTGCAGACTGCATCGGCGCCGCGCTCTTGCTTACGGACTCTCCTGTTGACGAAACAACGAATTACGCGTTCCTCAGTGATTTTATGTTCACTTACCGGGAAGCTGATTCTATCCCATACAGACCACACTCTTCCTCATCCTCAGCTGTCATTGCCCATGTCCCGGTCCATGAGCGCCCGCTCCATCGGGTTGTTTCAGTATCCCCCCGAATCTCTTGTCAATTGCCTTGGTTCCACATGACCCAGTCACTTCGCAATTACGTCCGATAAATTTTAAAGCCAAGCCCGAAGCCCACCAGAGGGTTATGTTGTGCACGGCCCAGGATCGCGCTAAGTATGTGTCCATTGGCCACGCAAACATCGCGCCTTCTCCCGAACTGCGTGGCAAGGGCACCTAGCATCTAGACCGACGGCTCCTGCCCGGACCAGCACGACCTCAGCGCGCGTGGCCATGCGGCCTGGGCCTACACCTTCTCCAGCTTGCGTCGCGACGTCGGATTTTCCCAGTGTTTTTGACGTGTGCCATGACCATATCATACCACAGGCACGCACTCCAAGACCTGACTGTGCACTCGCACCCCTATATGCTGTTATCTCCTTTGGGTCGCGTGCCTGCTTGATATCTCTATCCTGAAATCAAAGGACACGACGGCAATGAGGGCAACACGTGCACTACTGACTTGGCCTTTCGCGGCTTTTCTTCTGCCGATCTCGGTCGTCACTCCTTCCTTCTCAGCATATTTTTGGGCACATGTAGATCAGGCCACATTCCTAGCCGCAGCGGTTCTGGACACGTCCTTCCAGCTGGAAGGCCCGAAATATAAATAAACTAGAAAGTTTGCTGCGCATTCTCTTCACTTTTCTCTTCTTGAACATTTCAATCAAATTTCGTTTTCTCCTCCACTAACCCATTGGGGGAGCAGTCATGGTCATTAATATGATTATGATTATGACTATGATGTTTCAACGAACAAAGGAAAATGGATCCCAAAGCTCCCTCCAGCTACAGCCCCATCTCTTTGGTCAAGACAGACTCATTGTCAGTGAACCACATTGTTTGCAGCCAGTCCATCTCATTACATGGCTTTCGGCGAAATGGCTGCCAGGGATCGCAGCAGAACACCTCCACCCCAGCCAACTCTTTGGCGCTGGACATGGCGCTCGACTACCGAACATGACGGCAGAGTTGTGTGGTGGTGGCAATGGTTTGAAGTGATGTGCTTTTGGATTCGATCCAAAGCCCAACAGGACTAGCAACCTCCTGCCGACATGGAAGCCCGCCCAATTCGACATCTGAAGCGCAAACGCAGTCACTCCGTGTAAGAAGAGTTGGAACGAACTCGTATTGCTGCTGACAACAAACATCAGCCTGCGTTGAGTCAGAGAGCTAGCCGAAGCCTTCCCAGAAACCATTCACTACATTTGCTAGCGGGTAGCCTGAAAAGTTTGACCGACTGATGCAACTTGCAACAAGACATGTCCATACGTGTGCACCAGCACATCATCGCCAAGCAGTGAGATTCCAAGTTGCTGCAGCAGCCGCCCCACACAGGTGGGGCTGTGTGTGTGAGAACTTCCTTAGCACATGGGAACAAAAGGTCACTCGTACATCGCTATATTTTTTGCAGCGCAGGGGGGCTGGACATAGGTGCATTGGTCGCCAGCCCAACGAAGAGGGCATTTGCACATGCTGATATTCTCGAGAGAAGTCTTGGGCCAATTGGGAACGTACCTGCGATGAAGTTTGACGCATCCTACTCTTGCAAGCTGTGCATGGTGCCATCTGATGATATCGTCGCTGTGCAAACATAGGATCCGCTTTACAGCAGCCGTGGCTTGTGTGAAACCAACAACAACAATACCCCGCCTCGCTCCTCGTCTCTCCTGCCTTTTGCTCCTGCCGAAATCCCACAAGTGTGTGTCTGTCTCTGGATCTGTTTGTCTGGATCTGTTTGTCTGGATCTGTCTGTCCGTGTCTGTCTGTGTCCGTCTGTCTCTGTCCGTCTGTGTGTGTCCGTCTGTCTGTCTGTCTGCCTGCCTGCCTGCCTGTGTGCCTGGCTGGCTGGCTGGCTGGTGGCTGGCTGGCTGGCTGGCTGTCTGTCTGTCTGTCTGTCTGTCTGTCTGTTTCTCGGTGTCTGTTTGTTTGTCATGTCACGTAATGTCATGTCATGTCACGTGAGGTCACGTGACGTCACGTCATGTCACGTCACGACGTCGCGTCACGTCACGTCACGTCACGTCAC
>CAJNDV010027480.1:0-13155 GCA_905221635.1 Symbiodinium sp. CCMP2456 | reverse complement strand
CGTCCCGTCACGTCACGTCACGTCACGTCACGTCACGTCACGTCACGTCACGTCACGTCACGTCACCTCACGGCTGTCGGTGAGTCTGTCTGTCGATCTGTCTGTCTGTGTCTGTCTGTCTGTCTGTCTTGCTTTGTCTGTCTTTGCACATGGACAGACAGGCGTCAGACAGACAGAGAGACAGGCAGCCAGGCCGCGAGGCACATGGACAGACAGGATAAACACACTTCATACACGCGCTAGCGGGCGCTACTGTGATGGTTGATCTTGCTGCGGGGGTTGAGCTGGCTTGGATTGCGGTTCCAGACATCGCACCGACACGCCACAAACAGAAGCTGGCACGAGATGTGGTGCTCACTGCCAGTCTGTCTCCCCTTGCTCTGTTCTCACTCTATCTCTCGCGAAGTGAAAGGATACTTGGTTTTCAGCGGACGTGGAACTTGCAGCTACCCGGCAGACTTTCAGAGAAGAAGCATCGGCTGTTTTTGTGCAAATGTTGCGTGTGAGAAGTGCTTTTCGAGCTGGTTCTTGCATGTCCAACGTGAGCAGATTTCACCTGGCATTTTGGCCGTTTGGCAGTAGCTGTATCTGTATATGTGCTGCAAAGAAGGTTATGCGAATTCTGCCTTGAACTTCATCATCCCAGTCAGCGATCTACCTGCTTGTGTCCAAGCAGGATTAGAAGTGAAGCCTTGTTTCACTGTGCTTGGCAGTTTTCTTTGGGCCCTGGAATGCAACGGAGGTGGTGGACGAAGCTGCCTAGTTGAAATCAGATCCAGCTGCTTGTCTGCCATGTGATAGACACGGGCTGCACAAGGTTACAATTTCCCTGAATTTCTGGTCGAGCTCGTGACGCTGTCCGCGCTTTTCTCCTCGATATATGTCGTTTTCCTGAGTAGGCAGGATGAGCCGGTGACCCGGCACCTCTCAGCAACAGTCGAGACGCACGCGCTTTGCAGGTACTTTAAAGCTCAGTTTGCGTGGCGCCTTGATTTGAAGTTTCAATGCAGGCGACTTTTGAACAGCGGTCCTGCGCTCCAGGTACACAGAGCCGAATGCTTCATGGCTGCTGCTAGGATGTAAGTTGCTACGCATCCTTGGGGTATCGGCCATGATTGGCTTGGAACTTCGGCTGCACCTGGCTTGCCTGTCAACGGCTTTTGCGCCAAAAACGTCAATTGGCAGTTGATTGGCGTTTTGCAGTCTTCGGCATTTGAGGTCGGTGTGGCCTGGATACCAACGCATTTCTACAAGCTGGTCCATCGCACAGCCGTGCCCCGTCATAGAAATCCCTCGTGGCGTCTGGGACTGCCTATTCAATGAGACACACAGCATTTGCGTTGGGAGGCTTACGTTTTCTTTCTGGCGAGCATTTGGATGCTCTTCCTGTACGGTGGCCTGTATGCACTGTTATCCAGTGGACGCTCGTTCGGCCCCGCTTGTGATTAGGACTGCTGGTAGCCAGCTTGCCAGACAATTGCCGGCGGCCTTTCCTGCTACCGGCAGCAGTAGATGCTCGGCTAGGGAGAACTCGAAGTTTGCATCTAAGCCGTTGGGAATGCAAGCTGAGGGCACCGTGCTGTGGATTGTGATGACCATCTACGGTGTGCTCCGGCAGCCAGGAAATGCGTTATTCTTGCAGCGTCTGCACGATTAGTTGCCGGGCATGATCCATGAGAACCAAGGTCCAATTCACTTTCAACTTCTGTGACAAGATCTGTGGGGGTGGAGATTTCAGCCAGGAGCCGCGTAGTCTGCAGAAGCTCGGCTCCATGAGAATGAATACGAGGCCTGTGAGCTTAAAAGCAGGTTGAAGTGCTCCCAGTAGTTCTCAGGTTGCAGAAAGAAGAGCTGTCCCTCTATGAGAAGTACCGCGACTCGCTGCAAGCAAACAGTTTCAACGTGTTGCAGTGGCATGCATCAACTGACCTACTCCAAAAAAGGTTGGTGTTTGTCCTTGGAAAGCGTCGCTGAATGGCTCATCGTCGCTCTGTGACGCAGCAGCAACTCAAGGCCACTGCAAGGCTCCTTACAGTGTGCTGCAAAGCGAATTTGTCGTTTGAGGTATGCCCTTTGGGTACTCTTGGCACCGGCTACCTGGCACAACATGCAAACTCTTGTGTGCTTGTGCCAAGCATCGCTCAGCCAGCATGGCCTGCACAATGCATTTCTGATATGCCCAGCAGATGCCATGTCAGAACAGGGCTTGAAGATTGTCGGGCATTGTCGACAGGCATTCGGTATGTATTAAGCAATAGTCCATTAGGACAGCATGTGGCCATTCAACACAATGTTAGTATGCGCGTCAGATATTGTGTTGTTGATGTTTCTTTGCAAAAGACTTGTTCAACAACGCTACCAGGCGGCAAGTTTCCACAGGTTCCAACATTGATTTCAAGGCATGCGCTAGGGCATGGTCCTCTTGTCCCGCCGCACAATGCGGGATCGTTCTGACGAGTCAGAAAGCAAGCCTGGGGAGGGCATCGACGAGGGAAGCCGTGTGGTGGTCCTGAATGGTCGGCACTTTCCGTCGTTCGGGGCAGGAGATCAAGGTCGAGTGCTGCAGGTCGACAAGGAGGCCCTCAATTGCGATGTGCTTTTCGACGGCAGTTCGCGGCCAATCCCTGTTGCGCTTCGGCATCTCAGGTTGATGAAGTCAGGTGGCAGTGGCTCGCGGGGACTGCCGATAAGCCGTGCCTTAGACTTCCAGGAAGGCGATGGGGCCAAGAGCGTGTCGGCTGAGATACGCGATATTCGTGGACGAGCCGAATCCCGGGCACTGTCTGCAAGCCCAAGGCGTTCTGTCAGCATCTCCGTGGCGGAGCCGGTCTCAGCGGATGCCAGCCGAGCCCGGGACGCTCGTCCACCCTTCCTGCACTCCATGGACCAGCGGCTGCAAGCATGTGAGGCTGCCTTGGATGGCTCCAAACGCATGAATTACAGAATCGTAAAACCAGGGGAGGATGACATGGTGCGAGGCGGTGACATGAGTCTGCTCGAGGATCGGATCTCACGGCTTGAGATTCGCATCAAAGATGAGGTAGATGTCCTGACGAAGCGGCTACAGCAAGCGACGTCGTTTGGCCAATCGTGGGAGTCTCGAGCGAAAGCCTTGGAAAGACACATCAAGGGTCTGGGTCATGTGCCTCCGAGTCCAGCGCCCTCGTCTTGCTCGGGTCTCTCCGCACGTGGATCCGCTCCGCTTTACTTATCAGCGGCCATCCCGCAGCACCGGCTGTCCGCCACGCCCCCAGACAAGAGCACCATGAATGCCGTGCCTCGAATGCCTCCAACTCCTTCCACCGGACCCTGTGTCAGCCGAGCGGAACCGCCGCCTGACAGCTGCTCCACGCGCGGCTCCGCGGCGATGATCCCTGATTCCCGGCTCCGCATCAGATGCGGTCCAGGTTCGGGGCCAACAGCCAGCAGGGAGCTCGAAGATCCTGGCAGCACACGTCGTTCTCTTTCGGCGACTGCCGCACCAGGACGGACACCTGCAGTCTGTGGAGCAGCATATTTGGCACATCCACAAGACACCACGCCCCCAAGGGTTCGGCACATGCCAGGTATGCTCCAGCCACAACTTGTGCCAGCCGCTATGGTTCGCGAAGTCGATGCATATGGATGCTCTCCTGCGAACGGGTATGTTGCGGGACCCTGCTTCACGCCTCCACAAATGCTCACACCACGTTTGGTGCTTCCACAGAGGCCCTTCGGCTGAAGGTGCACAGGAAATTTGGTGCCTATGGAGGTTTCAAAGCAGGCATTCGGAGCCTGGTCTGGTGCTGACTGAGCAGCGAAGCGGACTGCCGGCTGATTCCTAATTCATGTACAATGACTCTTGCAGTGAAGTGTCGCAAGGTTGGGGCCTTTGCTATAGCCAGTCAACTACCTGCTATCAACATGAAAGGGCTACTCGAAGGAATGAGTTATTCCCATACAATAATAGATTAGTGATGGATCACTGCTGGCTGCAACTTGCCAATGCCTCAGCTCCAGATGCAAAGCAAAACTTGAGAATGGCGATGCCGACCGGCTTGCACACATGAACGCTTCAAGCAACGTCAGCCCAGTCCCGCCCTCTGTGCCGAGGTGGCAACAACTCTGCCTTGTCGGGATGCAGGGCGCAAGTCCCATGAGGCGGTTGGAGAGACAGCTGCTGACGAGACTCGCAACGCATATTCATGACAAAGGGGGGGATGTTGGTCGTAGTTGCTTACCACTTTGAAAGTCACATGGTCTGTGCACGCACCCCAGCAGACTTGCACTCGTCATTGGGGATATTTAACCGCAGCTGTGACAGTGTTCCTGCAAAAAGCCGGAGCCCCCACTGTGCTCCTTGTCGCGGAGACTGGGCAGCAGCTTTCGTGCGGTGGTGTACAGCTTGATGGTTGCTGAGCCACCAGGCAGTGGAAATGGCTATGGCCACTCGGAGAACAGCAGAAGCTCGGCTTGCGGATGGCGGCTTGCAGCAAAGTGGCCGCAGGTCGACCTCGAACCCAGCGAATGGCGCGAAGAGGAGGCCACGACCCACGCCGAGCCCGGGCCCTCAAAACGGGGGCAGAACGGGGGTGCCCTGCTTGCCCCGGCCGCTCTGTTGGGTGACGGAGGATGTACGAGGTCACGCCAGAGTACGTGAACCTGCTTACTGCTCCGACAGAAAGCTACCTGTGTGAGTTGAGCCTTGGCACTTGACTATGCGGGCTAGACTCACTAGACTCGGTATGCTGCAGTGTAGGCGTCTAGTTGGAAGAGCTCGGCGACGCTAAGGGAGCACAACATCTACAACCTTCAGTTTGTAACTCGGCCACATTGGGGTCACTACCATGCCGGAAATGTACCTCTCATATAATGGGAAGACGGGCATTGGACACGTCCTCCATTCAATTCCCAAAACATGCCCCTCCTTGAAGTATTTCAGGACATCTCGGACGGACTGAAGCATACATGCGCGGGTCCGTTTCACATCGCGGCAAGGTTGATTTCAGGATCCGGTCGTTGGACGACGGCAACGAAGGGGTCGCTGCCTCGATCGGGACGAATCTTCGCAAGCACCGATGCCACTTGCTAGAGGAGTTGTGAGGTGCTTTTTGATCTTGGTGCTGGCGACCGTCCGTCTCCGATTCCACCAGAGCTTAGCGAGGCACGCTCTGGCTTGCATTGTTGCTTCCTTGTTACCCGCGCCGTGTGCAGAACGCCGGCCGGTTTATCCGCTACCATTTCGGTCCCCAGATGCTTGGAGCAAATGGCACAAGACACTGGTTCGGTGAAGCAGTAGAAGACCACCAAGTCGGTAAGGTTCCTCGATATCCAGACCATTGGTACAACTCTTGAGTTCACCAATGGTCGCCTGTCTGCACCGTGTTTCTTCCCCGCTGCCTACATTGGGTCAGCAGACCCTAAGGTGACTATGAGGTGCAAAACTTCCGAATGATCGAGCGACATTATTTTCGCGATCAATTGATTACTAGCTCCAAAACGGCAATTTTGCGGGAGCCGATTCACTGCTGGGACATTCCAGGGTAAGCACCGGGCGGGCAGCTTTCAAGGCTATGACTTCACCATGCCCTTCGTAATCCCGAACACCAGGATGCTGGCCTTCGTGTCGACACAATCACTCTTGTTGAACGCGCTTGCTGTAGAGGAATACTTGGGAGATGATTTATACCAAACCGGAGCTCAGCGACGAGTGGAAGGTGTCGTTACTGCGTGGAAGCACAGTTCAGTGGCTTTGATTGTGTCTGGTTGCAGGAAGCACTGATCAGCAGCCCCTGGGAAGTTCGATCTGATAGCACCTCAGCGGACCAGAGGGAAAGGAGGCTTGTACTTGTCTGGAAGAAGGGAGTGAGCTAGCGCTTGCCAAACCTCCTTCCCCCACAAGCTTCATGTACCTCTTCTGAGGCTTCTACTTTGTCGACGGGCGCCTCGTGATGCACAACCGTGCAGAGCATTGTCTGCAAGAGCACTATCGACTTCTCGTGTGTGCATCACGGAACAACGCGGCCCGATTCAGACCTGAGGAATACAACTACGGGTATTGAAAAAACAGGCACTGCTCCCGGAAACAGAAATGTTTGCGGGCCCAAGACGGGCCTTTAATGGGTATGGCTGTCAATGCATCCTAGTTCTTGGCACATGTCTGAGCAAAACTTGTGGCAGAGGTGTGCCCATCAATACGTTGGACCCACCCTGCGGTTCGATAGTGCCCGCAGTTGCGAGTTCTGCACGAGCACCTGAAAAGAAAAGGTGCAGTGTGCAGACTGATTAGCAGAAGGGCAGAGCCATAGCAGGTCAGGCCGAACAGCCTGTTCCCGCTCGCATTCGTGGTCCGAAGTTTTGAGGGCCCCGGGCCTTGATGCTAGCAGTCCCTTTGCTGGGCCGCAGAGTGTGGAGTCCTCAAACTGGAAGCGAGGCTCTGCTATCTGCCAGCTCATAGATCAGAGGTTGTCTATCTCACGCGTGCGGTGTACAGCACCGGCGAGGAGAAGCTGGATCTTGCAAGCGTGAATCAGAATCTAATGCCAGAGTTTCTGTGAGGACTTGCAAGCCTATGGCAACGGACGGCAAGCAGAGCACGGCGAGGATTGGATCCGTGTCGGGGTAGACCTCAGGATTGCGATGTTTATGGTTTCGTCACAGTCAGCAGGCTGCCGGGTGCTTTGCAGGAGAGACCTGCTTCAGCAGATTGAAGCTGATGTGCAGAAGAAGTGGGAGAAGCAGAAGGCCATGCTTCCAGTCTTCTGAGCTTCATGCGCAGCTTGCTTTCTGCATGCTGTGATGCACTAACTCTTGTTCGGATCATGATCAACTCCGTGAGAGCCTGACTCATACATGCTGGCAGATCTTCGAATGTGACGCTCCTGACAGCAGCAGCGAGAAGTTCATGTGTACTTTCCCGTATCCGTACATGAGTCTAGGATGCATTGCTGAGCTTTCTGGAGAATTTGCTTTCTCCTCCGGCCTTGATGCACATCGTTTGACGAGGAATGGCCTGCTACACATCGGCCATGCTTTCTCCTTGACGACTCCTGGTCGCAAGCATTTGCAAGCCACGCTAGAACTTGCCAAGTGCTGCGCATCCCAAGGAAGGCAATCTTTGCCGCGCACTTCAATCGCTTGCTTGGGAAAAAGGTGCATGAAGCGAGATGGCTGCTGACCCACGGCTGTAGCTCGCCTTCTCTTGACAGGTCTTGTTCCCTTTCGGCTTCCATTGTACAGGCATGCCAATCCAGGCATTCGAGCTGTTTGTGGATCTGTTGTCTCTTCTTTGATTGTCCATGAGTGTGCAGGCTGCAGCCAACAAGCTGGCGAGGGAGCTGGCTTCCCATTTCGGTATGTCCACGACGAGACCAAAGCGCCGCCAGCTTAGGTTCGACGTGTATGGCAAGCCATATCCAATCTTTCCGCCCGGACGTCCGCAGCCCAAGGCTCGAGAGCTTTCTGTGCCGATCCCCAATTCTCCTTACATCCACCCACGTGCTCGCAGGAGTCGTCGCCCGATGTCATTGAGATCGATGATGACGGCGTCACCATGCAGTGGAAGCCCCCGGCATCGACGGGCAAGAAGGCAAGACAACCTCCCCGTGCTTTCAAGCTGCAGTGGCTTGGACACAGAGGCAGTCAAAGAGTATGTCGTGCACATGAAGGCTTGCATGACCTGGCAACTCTGCTTTCTCCTGCAACATGTCAAGGGCAGCCGCGTGATGCCATCAGGTCCAGGATCAAGACTTCAAGGTGGTCAAGAAAATGCCACCCCCGAGCCCCGAGGCGTCCGGTACGGAACTCCGAATTGGATGCTGATACCTTCGTTGCAGACCGCAGGAACTCAAGGCGGCTGGCAACAAAGTCCGGACTGTTCTGCCTATCGAGGGTGGAGGTTGTGTCTACAAGGCAGGTGCATTGTTAGCCGTCTTCTGGTCTGGCCGAGTTGGCCCTTCGGAACACAAGGTCATCGCCATCTTGGAGGAACACCAGCGGAAGACTGCCTGCCTGGTTTTCGTACGTGAAACGAATTGCCAGGACGGCTCTTCATGTCCTCCCAGCCCAGAGTCAGATCAAGTCTCTGTTGATGCCGCACCCAAAGACAAGAAGAGTGGTCCGGCTCTGATGCTGATATGCCTTCATTGGAGCACTGGTCGGAAGCCTCGGTGTCTCCGAGGCGCTGCAGGTGGAAAGCGTGTAGCAAAGAAAATCCTTGCCAAGAGCGGTGACGCAGCATTCCAGTACGAGATCATGAAGGACGGATGTCTGTCAGGTCAAAGGCCTGCAGGCATGAGCTGCTTTAGCGAGTGTTGCTGGTCTGAGAGGCAATGGGTCTGTCTCCTGAAGACATTCCGAAGTGCTGTGCCTGGGATGTTGGCATGTGAGATGCGCTGGGGTGGGGCTTGCTAGCTCTGTGCCTGCTGCCTTAAGGTTCGTTGATCCTTCATACTGGCCGCAGCCCAACCACTGATGCACGTAGTTGGCAAAATACAGCGTGCGTGCGGTCGGAGCTGTGAGGCTGCAGTATTTTCCACCTCTTGGTGTCCGTGATCTGAAACGCCTGGGCACGCCAGTCGACTTCCGCCGATCGTTGAACGCTGAGAGTGTTAGCATCTGTGTATCAGAAATATGGCGTAGTCTCCGAATCACGTGGTGAGGCCAGAGGTTCGGGTATGAGCAATCATAGGTTTTGCAGCGATGCCCCAAGGTTCATCACGACATCTGCAAACAGATTTTACGTCACCGACTTAATTGTCTGAATACCTAGGAATATGTCTGTCTCTCGGATATCGTGCCGTGCGTTCAAAGGATAGTTTTATCCGTTGGCAATTCAGGAGAACCTGGCTAGACTTGCAGCTGACATGATTCGGTTCACATGCATCTTTGCATGGCAGCCAGGAAGCTGAAGCAATCCGAGAAGATTGGATTCGGAAAGAGACCGACTATTTACAGCTGCTTGCCTGCATCCCCATCCTCCTCGCAAAGACTTATGCACCCAACCAGTTGGACGCGTCCACTGAGGTGAGGTGGATGGCCAGGCCTGCACAACCTGAGAAAACATTATTTCTGCACTCAAAGTGCCGCTCGAGGCATGCATGGACCACGATCGAGCAGAAGGCGAGGGTGTTGGACCCCAGGAGCGGGAAGTTTCATAGCAGTGCACATGATGAAAGACTTATACACAGACTTGCAGCTTCACTGATCACGAACCGAGTGCATTTTCGGAGGTTGCGTGATCCCAGATATGCCTTGACACCGTACATCACATGCTGCAATTTGGAATTTGGAACGATCCTGTTGCGTTGCGAGTTCCAGCAGGATGCGCAGTCTGTTTTTGCACTACTTGCACCGTGTCGTCCTCGATGAAGTATACTTGGCACAGGTAGGGGCTTAGGGGCTACGTGAACTGTTTGGATCCTTCGCACATGACGTGGCCGGTCAACGCATACAAAAGAGTAGCAGCACCTTGAAGGCAACGTAAAGTCCATAGTGTACAGCATGGCTGTAATTTGTAGCGCGTGGCAAAATGTTCGTTACAACATGCTCGTGCATGGGACCGACGAGCCTGAACTGGGGGGCTAGCAGCTTGGCGAGCACGGAGTCTCCGCTTGCAGCGTGGACCTTGACATTCCAACTCAAAAGCGCCGACAGTTATAGGGATGGGGTGGCTTGTTGCTGCAATCCTGGTGGGTGAGTGTTGTCGATGTGCATCTCGATCATTGCCACAGCGACACCTCAGAAAGGACGAACACTTGCGGGCATTGGGTAGCTTGGGGTTGAAATCCTGCCACTTGACCCACTTTCTAAGTGAAATGTACAACTTGCCCCCCCCCCCCCCCCCCCCGGCCTCGCCTGCCTAACCCCTGGACTGAACAAGGGCATGGGGTCGGTGGTACCCACCTGTTCTTTTCAAGTCCATTTCGTACTTCCCAAATCCCAAGTTCAGGCCAAAACTAAAGCAACACCTCCACACAATGCAAAACCCCAGAACAAGTTGCGAAAACTTGCAGCACCGCCGTTAGCCCACACCTCACATCCTATCCCCCCTGCTTTTGCATCAATTCTCAAGCCACCTGATAGAAATAAAAAGTGTCCTCCTTCCAAATTCGAAACCCACACGCGAAGCACACCTGCCCTTAACCATTCCTGAAGCTGGGGTACGTCTCCCTGCTAGAGAACCACCCCTAAACCTTTAAGCATCATCCGGAGGGACATGGCTATAAATTGTTCAAGTGTTGACTGCTGCGGGTTGGCTAAATCGTCGCCAACTTGAACGGGAGCGGCGTGCCTTCTGTATTCAATACTAGGGTCAGGGTTGAGGGTTCACGGGCATAGTTAGCAACAGATTGCGGGTTGCAGCCATTCTTGTTTGCGGTGGCTGGAGCACAATTGCCGTCAGTCCACGATTTCCATTGAGCTCCGCAGCTTCGCAGCGACAATGACGGAAATAATCAACAAAACATGAGCGTGTCCACATCGCTCTGCATGAATCGAAAGGGCTGTAGGTTGGAGACCAAGTTCGACGGGCTGACGCCACGGACACAAAATGGATGCGGTTGTGGAGTTTGGGATTACAGATGCACAGTGATGGCTTATATGTCTTACCTCTTATGTTTTATCGAAGCTTCGAACTGAACGTGTTTTTGAACCACAGCGCTTTTCATGTTCAGAAAGGGCTACTGACGGCTACTGTGGGGTTTGCGTTTGTATTTTATATAGAAGGGGCTGTCATGGGGCTTGGGTTGTTGCAAGATTCAGGTGCATAATGTTCCAAAACCCAGTTCCCATGGCAGATCGTTATCTAGCTCTTACAGTGCGTCGAGAGTTTCGCACGAAGTGGTGCTTCAGAGAGGGAGGGCGTTCCGAAGGCAAAGCTCAGCCGCATCCAACACGTTGACACTTCTTGGATGTGCGCAAAAGAGCATGCCACTGTGTGGAAGCAACGACATCCAATAACCTGTGGCTCAAACATCCTCGGTTTTTATTCCCCGAATAGAAGTAATTTGCCATGTTTTGCTTCTTTGCCTACTTTTTCGCTGTATGCTTTGTTTCTTTGCGCCTGTGATGATAGATCCAGTTCGACCACCAGCTTCATTTTTCCTTTGCCCTCCGCGGTCTTAGGTTGGATGCGCATCGCATGTTGCATCCTTGTAGCTGTGAGCCTGATGAGACAAAACTCCGAACAAATCATCGACCTGGCGTCCCAGGACGGCAGCGTGTTGCAGGAGCTTGAGAAAAGGCCGCCAAAGCTTCCCGTGAGGAAGCCCCCTCGTGAGATGTCGCAGGAGCAAAGCCAATCGGCATCTTCCTCGGCCCAGTCGCAGCACCCTGGACCGGCACAAATGCAGCCGCCCACAGGTGTGCCCACGT
This sequence comes from Symbiodinium sp. CCMP2456, assembly GCA_905221635.1. Classification (NCBI taxonomy): domain Eukaryota; class Dinophyceae; order Suessiales; family Symbiodiniaceae; genus Symbiodinium; species Symbiodinium sp. CCMP2456. The sequence continues at coordinate 1,803 of CAJNDV010027480.1, read as the reverse complement.
CTTTGGGCCCCCAGAACCAGCAGATGCAGATGAGCCAGCAGCCTACGATCATCCCAGTCACAATGGAATCCCCCAACACGGGCTTGCAGCTACGTCTTGCTGAACATGTTGGAGCAGTGGCACCGACTGCACCCCGAGTTTTCGGGAGCCAGAATGATGCGCGTAGCCAGCCCCAGAATTTCCTGATTACCCCAGTGCCCGCACAGTCTACTGGTGAGGTGATCCTAGGCACTTGTTCACTGGACAGCGCTAAAGCTTTTGTACAGGACAAGCTGTTCGAGAAGCTATCTAGTGACTCTCGATCCTGACCCGAGCCTGGAGGCCCGTTAGACTCCTGAATTAAGTATCTGCTTTCTGGAACCTGTATCCTGGACTTCTTTCGGGAGACGCATTTTGCAGCTTGAGCTCGCACCTGTCAGGCGTGTAGAGGTCTGCAATCCATTGTATTTTTGCAACCAAATTGATCCCCTACTTGGTGTAATCTGCATTGCAAAGACACCGTCAATATCACTTTTGAGTTACATGCTGCATGTGAGGATTTTTGGTTCGTTTTTGGTTTTTCCTTTAGTTGGCTCTGTGGGGAGCTTTGTTTGTATGCCTGTACCTAGTCACATGATGAGTGCATGCATGGTGACTGCATGCATGCCGAAATTTGCGTCGTGCCTTCCGAAGAGCTGATCCAGCACAGAGCCTGGATGTCCTCCATCTGATAAATCATGCTAGGCCGTGCTGAGAGAGTTGAATGCCATTCCGTGTAGCAGCAGTGCATGGTGATTGACCCAACAGAGAGGGAGTTGTTGATGCATCACAGCATTCATGTCCTCCAACTCATGAAGGCCACGCTGAGACAGTGACTGCATGTCCGTGTAGTAGCAATACATGGTGGTCGCTCCGATACGTGTCTTGGCGCACGCAACGCATGACGACATGTTAGCATGCCGCATTCCCGAACTGTGTAGCTGAACAGTGCTTGCGACCACGACATGACACAGGTGATGCCCGAAATGAAACCAGAGTCGCAACACCGGGAGTCAGCAGAGGACTCAAACACACCTGCGAGCCACTCCGTGGCTGACAACTCGTGTGTTGGTGAGCCTGTGACTGAAACAGCTTTCACTCCCTTCGAAGTGCGTTTAATTTGCCGTGCTTTGCAGATTGACTCTCGCCTTTGTGAATCGGAGTTGCTCTGCTATGCACTTAATAAGAAGGTACAGCGCGGAGAAGTCGTTCCCTCAAGGAATGTCCTGAGTGAAGCCTGGTCATGCATTCCTAACTCTTTCAAAACCATGGTCCGTAAACTTGAGTCTACTGAGCCCCTGCATCCCAACGCCATCTATTTTGTAGTGAGTCCCCGGTCATTGACAGCCCCACTCCAAAGAAACCAAGCTCACCCCCAGTTTTTGCAAGCAGTGCTGTCTTTCATCAAACATCAGGCGCAGGACTTTAAGTTCACGACGATTGCTGTCAGAGAGTGTGCCTCATTGCCTCCCCATCGAGACCCCCGTAATATGGCCCGTATGGTACCCTGTTCCAGGTTCTGACGGATGTTGGGTTTGTGGCTTGCTGATTCGGATGGGGATTCCTTTTTCGATTTTCAGGGGTCCAGATTCAGAGGGACAATTGCCGATGCCAAACACGAACCAACCAGTCCTTTTCGCAAGACGCACCCGAGAAAATAATGGATTGGAAATGGAAATGGATCCTGTATTTTTCTGTACCTAGAAACAAGAATAATAACAATAATAGTAACAATAGTAATAATAAGAATAATAAAAATAAAAAAAAATAATAATAATGATAATA